>CAUYRT010099047.1:0-11520 GCA_963574885.1 Lepilemur ruficaudatus | reverse complement strand
GTCAGGAGTTCAAAACCAGCCTGAGCAAGAGTGAGACCCCATCTCTACTAAAAAATAGAAAGAAATTAATTGGACAACTAAAAATATATAGAAAAAATTAGCCGGGCATGGTGGCACATGCCTGTAGTCCCAGCCACTTGGGAGGCTGAGGCAGAAGGATGGCTTGAGCCCAGGAGTTTGAGGTTGCTGTGAACTAGGCTGACGCCATGGCACTCTAGCCCGGGCAACAAAGTGAGACTCTGTCTCCAAAAAAAAAAAAAAAAGTGCTTTTAGACGTCAATGTGTCGAGAGCAAAATAAGCGGAGAGAAGGCGCAGACATTGACAGGAACGGAAACCAACTTACCTGCGGGTTCGGCGGAAAGGCTTCTCAGAAGGGGACACTGGAGCTGAGATCGGGGATGATAACTAAAGCGTCGATATCCAAGAATAGTAAAATTAAAATTGTTCACGATGTGGTATAGAGGCGGAGGCAAGAGGATTGCTTGAGCTCAAGAGTTCAAGACCAGCCTGAGCAAGAGCAAGACCTGGTCTCTACTAAAAATAGAAAAATCAGCCGGGTGTCATGGCGTGCACCTGTAGTCCCAGCTACTCGGGAGGCTGAGACAGGAGGATCGCTTGAGCCCAGGAGTTTGAGGTTGCAGTGAGCTATGATGATGCCACCACACACTACCCAGGCGACAGAGCGAGACTCTGTCTCAAAAAAAAAAAAAAAAAGATGTGGTATGTGAACGGCATCATTTTTATTCTCGCCTTTCAAGAAAAAGCATTTCATGCTCTTGGAATTGGCAAAGCATTTATAAGTCTGACAGCACCAGGTTCTAGAGAGGATGTGGGCAGAGGGGGGCCTTATAAACTGCTACTTGGGAGTGGAAATTGGTACAACCTTTTGGAGAACAATTGGTGACATCTAGTTAAAGCTGAAGGTGTGAATTCCCTACAGCCCAACAATGCTGTGTCTTGTGTTCTTTAGATAAATCCTTAAAGATATCTCCTCCTAGAGAAGTAAGGAAAGACTCTTTTACCATCTAAAGTAAAAGTATAAGACAAAATTTGTTAATCCAGTCAACAAGTATTTGCAGAATGCCTACATGTGCCAGGTCCGATTCAAGGCTCTAAGAAAACTGTGGTGAATGAAGCCGTCCCATGCCCTCACACATACAATAAATAAATAAAAAGCCCAGACACTGGCTGCATACTTAATGCATACTCAGTTTGTGATCCTAGATTTGCACAAGAAGAAACTGAGGCTCAGAGAAATTGTCATTTTTCCCAAGGCGAGCCAGTCAGTGAGATGGAGAAAGCTCCAGCCCAAGAACTCGGTGGCCACTTGAGCCGAGTCCCGCCTCCCCACTGGAGTCTGTGAGGCAGGGACGAGCGGGTTTCCCTGCACTGCGCTGGGTGCCCAGTGTCTGGCTAAATAGTTGCACAGTCTTGGGGTGGGAGCATGGAGGGCACAGGATTGAAGAACTATTCAGAACTAAAACCCACACAAAAGATGGGGAGTGAGATAGATTGCAGAATTATCTACCCAGGTGTGGAAGTAGAATCCACGGGGCCGGGGAAATGGGAAGGAGGGAGGCTCCTTTCCCCAGGACAGGAGCTACCCTGAGCGCTTTTCCTGCCTTCTCTGCTTTCATCCTCTAATCAAATCCCACAGCTCCTACGTGGCAGGCTGCAGAAAGCTCTTAACCACGGACGCAACCCAGAAGACAGCACTCTGGCAAATTCCTACCATACGGGGGCAGTAGGGAGAGAAGCAAAGTCAGGCGGGGAGAACCAAAATCAGGTGTCCTCTGGTTAATTTTTATTCTCCGTTGATGAGGAAGCCCTGGTTTGAAAAAGAGCCCTTGTCAAAGAAGGGAGGAGCGCAGGCATCGTCCCACCCCTGGCCAAGCCTCCTGCTTCTGGGGACAGAATGACCCACATGGGGACACTTTACTGAATTCGTCTTTTGATACATATTTTTCTAACAGGAAAGTTAAAAAATACAGAAAAGTAGGGAAAAAAAAATAGAATGAGCAGCCCTGTACTCTTCTCCCAAAATAAGCAACTGTTAACATCGCATATTGGCTTTAAGACATTCTCTATTTAAAATTTTTCCAGAGTTATTTCCTTTTGCTTCCATCTTTCTTTGCATTGACTTGGTTTTTCTTCGTATTAAATCCTAAGTGAAATGTTAGCTTATTTATTGTCAATCCTTCTTTCCTACATTCAAGGCTATATAGTGTCCTTTTATCACTTTAGATGTATCCTACATTTTTTTAGAAAAGGAAACTTCTGGCCGGGCGCAGTGGCTCACACCCGTAATCCCAGCACATTGGGAGACTGAGGCAGGAGGATTGCTTGAGGCCAGGAGTTCAAGACCAGCCTGGGCAATATAGCAAGACCCCCATCTCTAGAAAAAATAAGAAAAATTACAGGTGTGGTGGTGCACACCTCTAGTTCCAGCTATTTGGGAGGCTGAGGCAGGAGGATCACTTGAGCCCAGGAGTCTCAGACTGCAGTGAGCTATGATGATCCCAGCCTGGGCTACATTGGTGAGACCCTGTCTCAAAAAAAAAAAAAATGAAACTTCTGCTGATGTGCATGTATTACTATGTAATTTTCATAAATACATAAAAATTAACATGTCTTTTTAAAATATCACTGCTATTTTATTTTTCTTCATTTGTGCCAACCTCTTCCCTCCCCATAACATTCCTGCCTCCCACCCAACCCCCGACCCTAACCTGTCTTCATAGTTAAGTATGTATCATTGTATGTTTTTATCCAGGTTTAAGTAATCCTGGGCAAGGAAAGTTTATCACAGATTATTTAACCAAAATAGGACATTATTCTATGCTTTAGAGAATTTTATTCTTGTCACTTAACAATACTTAATGGAAATACCTTCAAGACAATTTTTCTAGTTTTATTTCATTTTACTTAATGGCTATGTAATATTCCATGGTGTGAATGTACCAGTATTATTTCTTTTGTTTCTAGTTTTTTTTTTTTTTTTTTGCTACCGTTAACAATGCTGTAATATACATCTTTGAGTATTAACCAAAAAAAATCCCAGGCGTCAGAATCCCAGGAGGAGAAAGTCACTACCAGTGACCTCAGCTAGCCAGGTAGGTTGGCTCTCTGAGCTGCCTCCCAGCATCTGAAAATAAGGGGGTCGGATCAGATAAGGATCAGAGCACCTCCCAGCTGATTGCATCTTTTATAATCAAATCATTTCGTGTTGCTCACGCACCCACCCAGCAGAAACTAATTGAGTACCTGCAGAGTGCAGGCACTAACCTAGACACCGTGGACTGGAACACCAAGAGGGCAGAGAAGGCTCCAGCTTTCAGGGAGCTGACTTTCTGGTGGGAGAAACAGAAGAGAATCACACAAATCAACGATCCCACCTCCTGCAAGGGGCTAGGCTTTGGAAGATGACGGTGATGGTGTCACGGAAGCTGAGCTGGAATGTGGTCAGTAATCAAATCTGAAACCGTTTTCCATGTATTAGCCACTGTCATCATTTTAAATCTGTATGCGTTTCTGTGTGTTCCTAGTTCCTTCTCATCTTTGGGAATCCAGGGAGAGAGCTTTTACAATCCGTCTAATTTCTAGACCCTCGGAGTCTGAGCCTGTGTGTGAATCAGAAGCAAATCTCCAGTTTTTGAAAACTCGCCAGGTGATGCTGATGCATAGTCCGGTTGGGAATGACTCTATTACGGGCTTGTGAGAGAGCAGGTGTGAGCCCCCGACATCCAGTGAAAAGAGTAGGGAGGGGGCAGGTGAGGATTTGAATTGAAAAGGCTCTCTGGGAGAACCTTCTCTCCCCACCCCCGCCCCTCGGAAGTGAAGCCTTTCAAAATCTTAAAGTGCAAAGAGAGAGATATCACCGGGGCCCCTGGCTCCCATCCCCGGGGAAACATCCTAGGACTATCTCTAGGGCTTGACTTATTTGATGTGAAGCATATATGTAAAAAACAGCAGCAGGCTGCCGGAAACCCAGCCGAAGGAAAAATCTAGACTTGCAAATGTAAAACTCCCCTCCTCTGACAAAGACTATGCTGATGAAACGGAAAGCTGAAAACAAGAAGCAGGAACGATCCCGCCCTGGAATATCGGTGGAGTGAAATGCTAGGGGGCGAGTCGTCGTGCTAGCGGTCCCCACCCTGTATTACTATTCTGGGAATAAGAATACCTCCCTCCTGGAGAGGTCCTGAGGATTAAAAATAAGGCCGTTTCCATGTCAAGCACTGAGCAGCCCCTCGGTGCTTAGTTAGGGCTTAACCCACGTCAGTCTCGTTCCCTTCCCCCAAGCAGGTTCCTCCTGCGACGGTTCCAATCTGGCTGAGAAATCCCAGTGGTTACTGTGTACATTATCCGGGTATTTAGCTAGTGGGCTTACCCAGGTGGCATATTGTAACTTTACTCCGACAATTTGGAAAAACAAACAGAGCAGTTCTGACCTTTTCGATTTCTGCTGCTGCGTCCCTTCCAGAGCCCGCCCCACTCACCGTGATCTTTATGAAACGGGGAAGTCCCCGACTGCACACGCCAGGCTCTGCTCGGGACAAGGGGTTCTCTTTTTGTTTTACCACCTTAAAAGGTTAACTTTGCTAATGAGCGATGTCAAGTATATAAATGCTCTTTCTTTTGTTTGCACTTACCTGATCTTTCTCCTATCCGGGGGCTTCATCTCTTACTGGAAATTTCAGTGCACTGCTTTTTAGGACGCCTGTGAATCTTTAGCAGCTGTTTCAAGGCTGTGTTGTGAAAACAACCCAAAATGGTACCGGGGCTGAAGAGGTGGGGAGCAAAATGCATCTGAAAGTCACTTCATTTGAATTTCCTCATTGATATACATATTATATATATGCAAAGGAATCGTTTGAAGTGACACGTTTGGAAAAGATGGGATTTTCGCAGTATGGGATTTTTATGTGACTATCCACACTGAAATCCTCCTCGAAACCGATTTCTAGAGCCCTGTTCAGAATGCTTATTGGATATTTTTGCTGCCTGTGAGAGTGACTGATACAGGCACTTTATAAGAAAAAATCTAGAGAAAAGCCTTATTACAAGAAAATGAAAAGCACCTCTTGTCCAACCACTCATACGTCACAACTCTTAGCACTGAGGTGTGTTTTCTGCCCGCCTTTCCCCAGCGACCTGCGATGACCATTTTAAACCTTGGGCCCCGCACCTACGGCCCCCGCTCCTGCTGCCTCCTGTCTGCCCGTGTTCACAAGCCCTGCTCAAATGGCCGTTTTAGAAAAATCCAAAATGTTCTTTGAGGGAAGGTTGGGGGGCAGGGAGGGCAGAGGAATGGATGATTTGGCAACTACAAATGTAGAAGAGCTTTGTTTTTGCTTTATAATTGATAGCAAGCCCCCCCCCCATCCCCCAGAAGATCCTTCTTCCTACATTCTACCTTCTCAAGCACTTCACACTTTTTGTACCTGGGACAAAAAGGGAGGGGAATTTACAGCCCTCCGTGAAAATGTTCAGGGTCAAATTATATACTCTTAGGGTAAAGAGAGGGGTGGGAGAGGGAGCGGTGTGGTTTTCACAATTGCTAGGCAGACTCTCTCGCCCTGGCTGACTAGCTTGGGTCATGATAATACAATTTTGTATGTTAAACAACAGATGTCAAACAGAAGAAAGAGACGGGGCTTCGCTTTTCTTCTCCTGTGGACCCTGTTCCCCCCAAAGCAGCCATTTTTTCAGTTGCCATGACAGTGGTAATAGGAGTTTATCATTTTCCCATGCCTGCTGCATGTTAATGTGGAATCAATTCATGACTGTTATCTGGTTAGGCTAAGAAAGGATCCAAACCACAATCTGGGATTGTGCTGGGGATACCATGGCTGCCGTTGCCTTCGGGCCCCCCCCCCCACAATCCTCAACTCCCAGTTTATGGAGCAATTTATGTAAAGGAGAAGTTTTTATTTGCCTGTCTATTGACAGATCAGTTACAATCAGCCGCAGAACTACTGATATTAGACGCATGTATTGACAAAGCAGGTTGACTATTGCTTCTTTGGAAAAGAAGTCATAAAGAACAAAGATCGCCTAGACAGAAATCGTGTATATTATCTGGAAGTCACATATATATATATTACATATAACAATTCCACTCTTTCATCCTTATCACTAACCGAACTTTCAAAACATGAGACCCATTTACACACTGACTGAGAAAGAAAACTCCTTTGAGAAACTAAAACTGAGAAAATCATGATATTTTTATAAAAAGAACACCTTCTTTCAACGAACAAAGGTGTGTAGAAATAAAAAAAAAAATCACATTTGGGAGGATTCAGAATGAAGGAAAATGATTCTTTATCAATGAACACGAAGGAAAAATGGAAAAATTGTTAAACCCTGATGGTGGATACATGGAAGTTCCTTATGTTATTTTTGGTACTTTTCTATATGTTTGAAATATTTTATAATTCCTAAAAAATGTATGCACCAAAGCCTTGCAGTTCAGCCTTTAATTAACGGTGCTTGAGTCACAGTCAAATGAGGGAAAAGGGGGAAAAAGAGGAAACAGTGTAGCACAGCTGAAGCAAAATTAAACCCCCGAGTGATTTATAGCACACTTAGGTTTATTTCCCTCTTAATTTCTAACAGAATGTGGCAGTGGTTGTCAGCTGATGTTTGCTTATTTTTTTTTTCTTCCTAATCGCCTAAAAAAAAAAAAATTCTTGCCTCAAGTGACCACCAAAATGATTACTTCAATTGTTGATGGAGTTTATTCTCAGGAATAGAGAAACCAGTTGCTTTTATTGCATTGTTCTCCTTATTTTTTAAGGCATCTGGCACATTTTATTCCTTTCTTGTTATTTTGAGTTGTTCTTTTATCATTATCTGCAGGAAGCAGCATTAGCATGCCGCAGATAAGACCACGGGTCCAGATGTGCATATCAAAGGATGAACAGCTACTTATTAAGAAAAACTTTTCTTTTTAAGCCGAGCTTCTGTTCAAAGGCATAATAAAGCCTATGGCGTTAGTGACAAACTGGTAATTCAATGCCTTGTCACCGCCATGCATTGGAATGGGAAAAAAGGGAGGAGAGGTCAAAGAAATTGGTAAGGTCCCCATTTCAGAAAGCTGAAAAGGCAGAACTAGTGTAAAAGTTCATCTTCTCCAGATGCGTGCGTTTACATCCTGCTGTGTTCGGTCACTCTTTTCTGGGGGAAGTGAAGGAGCCCCAAATGGGCTGGCTGTTATGATTAAGAATGAATTTTGAATCACCAAAATTATGTTTAGAAGAGTGAAATATGTTTACTTTGAAAGCATCCGATTTCAACACTGTGGACAGTGCTTTCCTTTGTGCCGGAAAATATTCTTCATAACAGGAGACGTGACTATCTGTAAAAGAGCCCCACACGGCGAGAGTTTGCAAAGTAAATCTAAAAATCCCTTTCCCTGTTCCTCTGTTTCTAATGTTAGGTCACTCCCTCCTTCCTCCGATGTGTGTCTCTCTGTATCTCTTGCAGGAATTTACACGCATAAATGCCCGTGTCTACACGCATACACGCGTAAGTGCATATCGACACATATATGCAGTGTTTTTTTTAAATTAATGCTGCTATATCATAATGTGCTTCCTTCATCTTACTTAGCAGTTAGATTTGCCAGCCTTTCCAAGTCGGCACACATAAATCTGCCTCATTCTTCTTTATTTATACATAGCGGTCCACGACATAGAAAAATCATTATTGTCATTTGTCTCAAAGACTGCAAGGATAGGCTGGTTATCAAAAGTTAACTGAGTTTTTAAAAGAATATTCTTGAAAGAATATAAAATTATTTTACATCCTTACTATTTAACTTGTTACGGATGTATTAATGTATCTACATGGTTCAAAAATCTAAAACTAGAAAATGGTTTTTAAAAAAAATCTTCTTTTAACCCCATCTCCAGAACTGAGTTTTCCTCCCCAGAGGCACTCATCCTTACCATTTTTATATGTGTCTTCCTTCCTAGACATATTTTGAACATATTCAATAAAGTGTATATGTGTATGCACACACGTAAGTTTATATATACAAAGTATTATAAAAATATTCTTTTCTTTTTCTCACAAATGATAACCGACTGTTTAAACTAGCCTGTACTTTGGTCACTTAATACATAAAGAGATTATTTTTTCGGCAGCTGTGTGAGTGACTGACCGCCATGCCCAAGTCATCCTTGCACTTTACGTGATTATTTCTGAGTCAAGAATAACTTAGTCTTCATTGGAAGGACATGCAAGAAAAAACAATTTGCTCAGTCCTTGGCACACTGGCTTTTGTTAATAGGTATAGTCAGAACGAGCTTGGATTCAAAACAGCCGTGGTGAGAGAGCTCAGATAGGAAGACAGTGAGGTGCAATGAGAAGACCCAAGACTTTTTAACCAGGTGGTCCTGGGTTCAAGTGTAAACCCTGCCACGTACTCACTATTAATAGTTGTATGACTTCGAGCATGTTCACCTCACTAGGCCTCGGGCTCCCTGTCTGTAAAATGGGGATAATAACAGCCCCAGCCTCCCAAGGTTGTAAGTCAGAAGATGATATAAAATGCCTGCCACCCACATGTCACAGACTCAGTACGTGGCTCCTCCCTGGCTGCCCCTCTTGCTTGCTGGCCACAACCGCTAACATCAAACAGAGGGATTGACAGAGGAAGGCAGTTTGCTTTTCCCAGGAAAGTCGTCCTGGAGCCACAAGATTTGAAAGTAGCCTCCTCGTTCACCCTGGAGGCAGAGGGGTTCAGGAGGTGGGAGGAGCAGTTGGTATTTTCCGGAAAGTTCCCCATTTCTCATACTCCAGGCACACACCTCGAGTATCCTGCTGAGAGCTTCTGGCCCTGCACGCGCTGGGTGTGTGGCCTGGTTCATATCCGCGGCACAGTCGGCCTTTCAGCTGTGAGACACGTGACGTTCAGAAATCGGCGTCCCATAGAAAGACTGTGGTAGCAAGGGTCCAACTTGGGCATGTCTCAGAATCACCCAGAGAGCCTGCTAAACCCCAGGTTGCTGAAACTCACCCTCAGATTTTCTGATTTGGTAGGTCTAGGGTGAGGCCCAAGAAATGGCACTTCTCACAAGTTCCAAGGTGATGGTGACCCTGCTCATCCAAGGACCCCACTTTGAGAGCCTCTGAACTATAGCATCGTGGTTTGGAGTGTGTGCTCCGAAGGCCGACTGCCTGGGTTCTCATTCTGCCTTTGCCACTCACTGGTTATATGAGCCTCTCCCAGCCTCAGTTTTCTCATCTGTACAATGGAGTAATATTACCACTAATGCACAGAGGAATGAATCACTGAAATGTTCCACCAAGTCACTGGAGCCTGTCATTAGTACTGATAGTGCCTCTGCCCCAGGCTACGGGAGTTTCATTGAATGCCTCTCTTTACCATTCTTCTCGTAATAATAACAGCCAGCATTTTATTGAACTCTTACTTGGTGGTGAAACTATGATTCCTCTCAAAATAGGCAAATGAGATTCCTGTCTTACACTGCAGAACGATTTGATTTAAAAGGACAGTACACCTCTCTCCTGGGGGAGGAGAATGTATGGATTACACATACTACATGTGTTACACATATATTAGATTTATTACATTCTGTGTGCACATAAACACATGTAGTGTAATACACAGGCGTGTTCTATCGCTGATCCAACACAAGCCTATCGTTGTGGGTAGGGGCACGTCTTATCTTTGAGGAGTAGCACGTTGAGCCTCGTTAGTTTTACTCTAGTGATTATACTCTAGTGGTTTCTTAGCTTAATTCTCAGAGAACAGAGCCCTGAGAAAAAGGCTCAGTTGATTCTAACTGGGGGGAGGTGAGGGGAAGGAATGCAAAGCCAGGTAGAAATGAAGGACCAGAGATCGTGCTTGTGTTTCAGTCTGCTTTCCATCTTGGGAAAAGCGTGCCTTGGTTTCCTCATCTGTAAGCTGGCATAAAAGTGGAAGTACCTAATTATAAGGGTTGTCACAAAATGGCATTCATCAATCTGCTCAGTCACTGTCTATTTATCACCTCTCATGTGGCAGGCATTGGCCTATGTACTGGAGATAAAGGGCTCCCCAAAACCTACAAGGTCCTGCCCTGAAAAAGCTGCAGATGCTGTCTAGTTGGAGATGGAATTCACGAACGGGCAATAAACCCATAAGCAAATAGTAAGGGAGACAACATTGGCCAGCAATCAGTGCATCAAAGAAACTGTGATAGAGGGTATCTCAGGGCAAGGGGACCACTTTCACCAAGGCAGTCAAGGAAGGCTTCCTGGAGGAGGGGGCATTTGAGCTGAGACTGAACGACAAAGAGCCAGGCATGTGAACATCTTGGGAAGAGCATTTCAAACAGGGAAACCAGCCAACACAGAGGACCTGAGGAGAGAATAAGGCAGGGTCAGTGGAGCTCCATTGAGAAGCCCAGGGTGTTCAGAGCCAGATGGGAGAAGCCTTTTTCGGTGAAAGAGAAAGGGAAAGAAGCCATTGGAGGATTATTGTTGTTTAGATTTGGGGTTGGGAGGGTTGCATTCTTAAATAAAACAATGAAAAATGCATGAGGTACATATTAAGTTCCTTTTATAATTTTTTAACAACTCATAGCATACAAAAGTAATGTTTATTGTTTTTTTCTTTTTTCTTTATTTTTTTTACATCATACACTGCTTAGTTTTGTGTGTCAAATTGTTTTAAAGTCTCTTTGCATGTCAAAATACTTAGGCTATCTAATTCTAGAGGGTCCAGTGACAGGGAAATAATGTCTTCATAAAAAGTGTATTAGGCCTGGTGCGGTGGCTCACACCTGTAATCCCAGCACTCTGGGAAGCCAAGGCAGGAGGATTGCTCAGGGTCAGGAGTTTGAAACCAGCCTGAGCAAGAGCGAGACCCGTCTCTACTAAAAATAGAAAGAAATGAATTGGCCAACTAAAAATATGCAGAAAAAATTAGCCGGGTATTGTGGCGCATGCCTGTAGTCCCAGCTACTTGGGAGGCTGAGGCAGGAGGCTCACTTGAGCCCAGGAGTTTGAGGTTGCCGTGAGCTAGGCTGACGCCATGGCACTCTAGCCCGGGCAAGAGAGTGAGACTCTGTCTCAAAAAAAAAAAAAAATTGTATTAAATGAATATATATTTGAAAATATAATCTGAGTATTATAATGCTATAAAAACTTGAACCTGAGCAATTGTAGCATAACTGAGTCACAGCAGTTAAACTAGAAAGAGATCAATCTCTTCAAAGAGAGCAAACACAGGCCTGTGTCTTGCTGTAGCTGTGGGTGTTCAGGGTCCAGCTGCCCAAATCTGGGTCCAACCTGCAAATGCCCCTGGATCCCTGAGCACTCCAGGGTGACCCTCCTGCTTCCTGGGGGACCTCACGACCCAGGGGGGGTCTCTGTGGTGGCAGGTGGAACAGCAGGAGCGAAAGGGCCACCTGGGAAAGACCCACATTTAAACTGGACGTTCAGATTTGTCTGCTGTGATGGTTTTCTTTTTTTCTTTTTTTTTTTTTTTGAGACAGAGTCTC
>CAUYRT010099046.1:0-33454 GCA_963574885.1 Lepilemur ruficaudatus | reverse complement strand
AAGCAAGAGAACTTGGTCAGATGGTGAGTGACAATCAGAAAAAAGAAAGAAAAAGAAAAGTAGGAAGTAACAGAAAGAATAAGAAATCAGATCAAATATCAAAACCAGCAGTATGACCACTAGTGACTATCAGAAAAGATTAGGCAAGTGAGGGAGAGCAAACAGGAGACCTTCAGAAGACATAAAGTGCAGAATTTCTACCCAAGCTCAAATTCAGTCAAAAAAGGCATCCGTTTTGCACAAATGTAGTGGTTCAAAACACTTATAAAATAATAGTCTATTCAAATAGATAATGCAGAAAAGAACAAAGATTGATTTCTAACACATAAGAAAATAAATTCCAGAAGTTAGTGTTACAAATATGAAATTTAAAATTATAAAGATACTAGAAAAAATGTAGGATATCCTTAACACAGCATTCTTGGCAAAAGAAAATATAGAATAATATTTTTGTAGTTTCAAGGATAGGAATGCATTTATAAGCATAACACAAAACCCAGAAGCTATAAAGAAAATCAGTCACAGATCTGACTAAATAAAAATTTTAAACGTATTTATGGCAAAAGACATCATAGGCCAGGCACGGTGGCTCGTGCCTGTAATCCTAGCACTCTGGGAGGCCAAGGCAGGAGGATCACTTGAGGTCAGAAGTTCGAGACCAGCCTGAGTAAAAGCAAAACCCCATCTCTACTAAAAATAGAAAAACATTAGCCGGGAGTGGTGGTACAAACCTGTAGGCCCACCTACTAGGGAGGCTGAGGCAGGAGGATCGCTTGAGCCTAGGAGTGTGAGGTTGCAGTGAGCTGTGATGATGCCACTGCACTCTACCCAGGGCAACAGAGTGAGACTCTGTCTCAAAAAAAAAGAAAAAAAAAAAGATATCATAAACAAAGCTGGAATACAAAGCCAAAGTGGAAAAATAATTTGCAACATATCTGACAAAGGGTTAATTTCTACAGTATATAAAATACTCCCGCAAATAGGTAGCAGAGTAGCACAGTGGAAGCGTGCTGGGCTCATAAAACACTCCCACAAATAAAGAAGAAAACATTGGTGAATGAAAAGCACAGACAGTTCACAGAGAGAAGAACACAGGTATTACAAGTATAGGAAAATTTTCCCAGCATCACTATTAATCAAAAATATGCAAATTAAAGCAGCAATTAGATGTTGCTTCACCTGTCAGGACAAGCGAAGATTCAAGAGATTGATAATGGTTACTGTTGACAGGTCATAGAAAAACAATTATTCTCACATGCTGGTGACTATAAATTTAAATAACATTTTTTGGAGGTGAGAAGATAAGAAAATATCTGTTATAAACAAAAATCTACATTATTTTATATAGTAATTTCACCTCCAGGAGTTGATCCTACAGGAATATTTATACAAGGACACAAAGAGCTTTACTGGTATTTTGTATGTAATACCAAAAATGTGGGGACAAGCTAGATGTTGATCCAGAGGGGATTGAGTACATTAATATAGAAACTTCACACAACGGCATGTTATGTACCAGTGAAAAGAAAATGAGATCATTCTTATATACAGACAGAAAACTTTTTATGATGAAGTGAAATAAACCATTAATAAAATACATGTACAGAGTAATATTATTTTTATTAAATGCTTTTATTTCTAGGTATATATTAGGAGCTTATATTTACAGTACTCTTTATCTCTCTAGGTCTCTGCAGGAAAAAAAAAGGAGTCTAGAAAGATGTACAGCAAACTGTTTACTTTTATTATCTCCAAGTGGTGGGATTAAGGAATATTTTGACTTTTTAAGATTTCAGGATTATTTGAAATTTTTAAAAACACATGTTAGTTTTAAATAAAAATAGGAAAAAATGGAAAAAACACAGAGCAAAACCTATTTAAAGTTACTAACAAAACCCAGTTTGGAACTAACATACAAACAACTACAGTAAGCAATCACTGATTATAGCTTATGGTGTAATTTTTGCTATATCTGGAGAGATATAGTGGCTTATTGAAAGAAGGTATAAATCTCAAATATTTTTACCTTTTATTTCTAGCATAATATTGAACCTTTAGTTGACAATATCAACAGTTTTATTAAGTCAGAGGCAAGTGATGATGCTGTATAAACTGGAGCAACTTTAACTTAGGGTGATGTTCTTTAAGACAGTCACTATGTTTATTTGAAATCCAAAAACATGTCTAAGAAAAAAACCTGAAAGAAAATACCTGATAGCTAAACAAATCTTAAAGTAAAGCACTGAGGAAAATATTAATAGTTTTGAATATCTGTGCTTATTCTGAAATCAAATAAAGTTCCTATAAAAATATATAGGTTGGCCAACTAATGAAGCATCCAACACTGTTTGCATAACAGTTAAAAGAGTCATTTAGTTATTTTTACACATGGTTTTATTTATGACATGAATTTGGCAATATAAAGTAAGGGGGATGTTACCATTTAGAGTTCCAAAATTTTTGTGCTGCATTACAAATCACATAGAAAAATCAACACTTACATATCTGTTGGGGTAAATGAAGGTTGTGAAAGAGGTATCTTGAGAAAAACATCTTGATATTTAAATTAAGAGTTATCAAGCTACTGTCACACTGAGTGATGGGTATTTGGCAGTACTATACTGATCAAGATACAGTAGTATAAATGGCAGGCAAATGGGGTATTAGTTAAGAAAACTGACTTTAAAAGATTCTGATGCCCTGGATACTTCGTGGTCTTAGGCAAAGTTTCTTAGGTATCCAAATCTTGGGTTTCTCGACTTATAAAATGATGATAATAATAATGTGTATTTCTCAGAGTTGTGTAAAAATTGAGGTAACACAGAACCCTGGTACAATAGCACTCCATTGTAATAGCTGTTATTATTCTAAGAGGACGAGTGAGTTTCAAAGAACAGAGAGTTGTCAGCAATGTCAAATCCTGCAAACTATTCTGAGACGATGAGGACTCAGAAACAACAATTGGATTTACTAATTTGTAAGTCACTGATGACCTTCAAGAACACGGTGTTCCAGGAGTGGTGATGGTAAGGGAAAAAGTAAATAGTGATAAAAATAGAAGGAGCTGATGTAGAATATGTAGCACTTCTAACAGAGAAGGAAAAAAAATCATAAGATGACAGTATGAGAGGGAGAGGACCCAGCCAAGGATTTTTCCAGGTAGGACACACTGATTATTTTCTATGTCAGGGAACAAGCTAGTGGAGATGGATTTTATGGAAAAATTCCTGGTTGGTTTCAAGGCTAAAAGCTACTCTGCTTCTGAAATCATGAAGATAGGGAATGAAGAGCTGTTTGTTAATCTAATTTATGTGTGGCTTCTTTAGAGCTGAAGTACTGGGCCTTTTTTGTGACTAGAACTCATTGAGAAGCTGTTCAAAAGTTGAAGACTGTGTCTCTGTAAACACACACACACTGTGCACAAGCACACACGATTTTGCATAAAATTAGGAGAATTCATTGACTTCCTCTAATCTATCAATGAAACAATCCTCTCTCTGAATGGTACATAGATCCCAGATAAAGTTACCCATTCTTTGGACTTAGAAATAATTTTGACAAATATGGCTTTAGACTTGTATACATAAATTAAAACTAATAATTCAGTGAGAGGACAAAAAGGCTTCTATGAAAATATCAACAAAATATATTTATCTAAAACAAATTGCCTTTTAAAAATATGAAAATAAAATATAAATAACTTGAAATACGATTGGCTTAGAAATAAATGCTCTATAGGACACAGAAAGTGTTATACAGCTATCATTAACTGAGTTCTAACTATATGCATGGTATTTTCTAAAAACTTTCCTACCTAATATTCGTAAGATTCATATGTGGTAGATGTGATTTCCCAGTGTTAAGTAATTTAGCCACTCTCAGATTGCAAATTCAAACTAATCTGTCTTAAAAGGCCAGATGAGACTCTCTCCTTACTTCTAAATAAAAAACAAGAATATTCTAGGTCAACATATACAAAATATTATGTAGTAGTAGAATCTCTGGGAGGTTAATAAAGGTTGCTATTTTTTCCTGTCCAAAATACAAAAGAACACTTTTAGAAGGAAAGATCTATGTTAAAGATACTATAATTATCCTTGCAATTCTTAAACTTCGTAGCTTTTGGTAGGGTTGATTACTATTTACTTGACATTCTCCCCACTCTTGGCTTCCTTGAAATTATCCTTGTCTCATTTTCTCTGAGCTCTTTGACCCCTTCTCCTTCAGTCTCCTTTGCTTTACCCTTTTCCTCTCCCTTCCCCTCAAGCTCTGGTTCTTCCTAGGGTTTGGTCCTCAGCAGCCTTGCTCTGCTCCTGCTACCTCTGGGTGATCTGGTGATCTCATTTCCTTCCATGGCTCCGATTGTCACCAATCATTTGTCTTCAGCTGAGACTGAACTCAAGACCTCCAGATACACATATCCAAGTCTCTACTGCATATCCCCTTTGGATGTCTTTTTAACACCTCAAAATCAGGATGTCCATGCTAAAATCACCTCCCCCACTCAAATCTGCTCCTTCTCCTGTGTGTCCCTTCCTTATCACTATCTAAACATTTGCCTAAGCCAGAAATCTGAGAAACTATCTTTTATTCTTACCACACTTTCTCTCCACTCTTCCACACAGACATCCAACCAATCACTAAGTTCTGTCAAAAATTCCATATTTTGAATCTATATGCTTTTCTCTATCCTTAGTACTATTTTTTTTTTTTTTTTGAGACAAGGTCTCGCTCTGTTGCCTAGGCAGGAGTGCAGTGGCCTCATCATAGCTCACTGCAACCTCTAACTCCTGGGCTCAAGCAATCTACCTGCCTCAGCCTCCGAAGTAGCTGGGACTACTGGCATGCCCGGCCATACCTGGCTAATTTTTGCATTTTTGGTATAGATGGGGTCTAATTCTTGCTCAGGCTGATCTCTAACTCCTGGCCTCAGGTGATCCTCCCGCCTCAGCCTCCCAAAGTGCTAGAATTACATGCGTGAGCGACCACACCTGGCCTGGTACTTCTACTTTTAATCAAGCATCCATCATTCCAAATTGTATTACTTCAATGCTCAACTGATCTTTTTCTTCCCATCTGTCCCCTCCACATTCATTCTCCCTCTTGCAACCAGCCTGTTCTTTGCATAATATAAATCTTACCATGTCATTATTGAATTCAAATCATTTGTGGGTCCCCCTCTTTATTCAAAAGCATGTCCTTACAACAGCTGCAGATCCTGTGTAGTCTCACAAAGCTTCGCCCCTTAGCACATCTCTCCTCCTCACACTCAGTGCTACAGCCAAACTATAAACCATATTCATTGGACCAAACACCTGGCTCCCCAACAACTTGGTGTCTCCTCATGGACTGCTCCTTTGGCCAGGCATGCCCTCCTTTCTCCCTCTTTTTCAAATGACTCACCCAGAGCCTTAACACCCAGGTCAGGCAACATCATCCTTAGGATGTCTTGCCAGGTTTGGTGTAATCATTCTTCCTGTGTCCATGTCTCTCCTAGCACTCTCTTTCTCTGCCACAACTCTTCATCTTATTGTTCAGTAATAATCACTGACTTTATCTTTCTCACTTGACTATCAGCTCCTTGAGGGCAGTGACTATTTTTATAAATTTGGTGTTGTCAGTTTCTGGCATAATGTCTTGAATTGAACAAAGTTGCTCTTGATAAATAGGTTTAATGAATAAATGGATATATTCATTATCTACTCTAATGAATGCATGGATGGCTTCATTACATAATATGACTTCAGCCTTTGCTGTATCACTCACTGTCATGTGATTAATGAGTAAGTTGCCCAGAACTGTCTTGCCCTATTTTCTTCAAAATGTTGTGATTAAATTAGAGAAAACATAAATGGCAATTCTTTTTTCTTTCTTAATTCAAGCAATCTCAATATAGATTTCATATTTTCATACCCTTATAGGGCTTCCTGGTAAAAACAAAAGTGCTAGGATAGCAGTTAGAAGACCTGGTTTCAACCCTGGCTTTACAGTCTATCACTATATAGTGTTTAACAAGCAAAGTAAATCTTTTGAGCCAAAGCTGACTTAACTATGAAATAATGATTTTTTTCTCAGATTGCCCACTGTAAGTTAGCTTGAGGTCAAATAAAATCATGTATATGGAAGCAGCTTAAAAACTATGTGTTGTTATAAAATGTAAGGTGTATTGTACTTATTCCTCATTTTAAAATCTAGAACAATAACAGTATTATTTGTAAAGAAGAGGTGTGTGTGTGTGTGTGTGTGTGTGTGTGTGTGTGTGTCACAATGCCAGGAAGAAGTAAAATTTTTTTTCTTTTGGAAATAAATAACACTTGGAAGAGTCCAGATTGAAAAAAATAATTAACGAGTGTTTCTGACAGCTTTATGGAAGCTTAATCTCGTGACAACTCTGAAATACATCAATGCAAATTATGCATCATCTTATCATTTAAGAAAGGGACAAATTGTCGGAATGTGACTCATATCTTTGTCATTAATCTCAGGATAAAAAATTAAGAGAAGAGAGAAAAATGTGTAAAACTAAAGAATTATTTCAAATCACTACAGAATCTTGCTATCAATTCAAAATAAGGAAACCTAATGAGAGTCACAGTATAGTCATGTCACTCATTTTCCTAAAAATAAGCAGAAGTCAAACAGTATTTAATTCTAACTTATCTTTACTAACAACCTTGCATGTTAAATCATCAGAATTTTATCTTTAGCATGCTTAAGATTATTATATTAGTCCAATGTAAACCCTTAAAATGTCTCTTTAAGGCTTTATTTTCCTGAAAGAGAAAATGTACAACAATATTTAAACATTGTTGAATTAAACCCAAAATAGTACATTGCTTAGTACATTTAAATTCAGTGAATTTTTATTATGTTCCTAGTATATAAGTGGAAAATTCTGCAGAGCCTACTGAACATAGTATCACATTTTCAATGTATTTAAATTAACCAAACAACTCTGTTTTACATATCAAGCTACTTTTACAAGTACTACTCATCTTGTATATTTAGAGTTGACAGGTAAATCAGGCACACCAGAACTCTTATTTAACTTTAAAAAGAACAACTTTTTCATTATTACTAAGGGGATCATAGTATCTATTCTATTTATGATTGTTACAACTTTGCAATCCATTATCTTTTAAACAATTGAATAGAACGATTTTAGACAGAAAAGGAGAGCAAGATAAACACATGATTAAAAAGAAAATATTAATTGGTCCTTTCTATCAAAGTCTTAAAAGTTGGAAATATCCCATAAAATTCTTGTATTATTTCATCAAAGTGGCAATACACGAGTACTTGATCTGTTTAATTACATAATTCCTACCGCCATCTGAAATTTAAATGGATCATTTCAGAAACTGAATATTTGTGGATTTTATTGTACAGGGACGACCTTTTTAAAAGACCGATTCTTTTACAGGATTTCTAATATAGCTGAATTAAACCAATAATGGTAATGTGTCAAATATTTTTATCCTTTAGAAAATTTGGGGATAGACTGATTTAGTATTTTGATTATTACTTTTGGTCTAATTTAACATACATTATCCTCCAATCCAAAATATCTCTATCTATTAACTATTGGGAAAATACAAGAAACTAGACTACTTTAAGTTTGTCTCAAATGTTTTGCAAAGGACATCCAATTTAACTAATATGTCTGTTTCCAAAGACAGCTGTTTTTGTATCTACCTGAAATACGATTGTATGACATTTTAATTTTTAAAAATTGCCCAGTTGAATTTATTTTTAAAATATCCATTTTGTCATCCTCCGTACTTTGGATAGACCACAACAAAGAAATGTATACTTTTAATTACGTTTTGTAATTTGACTACAAGGGCTATTATATATTACACTAATATTTTTTTGTTATTAAAATAGGTTATAAGTTTATGTTATCTGTTTTTCATATAGTTTCAGCTTAATATTCATCAAAGTATGACTTTCCAACAGTGCAAATAGTGAGTAATGGAAAAAAGTATTTTAATTTAATCTTACACAAATATTGTTGAAAATTAAACTATAAGGCAAAATTATTTTTCCCCTCCAGGAACTTTGGATTTATACCAAAAATGCTAAGTTTGAGTTAATCAGGTTTTGACTTAGGAGTATGTAAACTCTGTACATTAGAATACTTTGATTGCCCAAAGTATTCTTAGAGCAAAAATTGAATTTTGAGGCAGAAGAACTAGCATTAAATTACCTGTCCACTAGATGACCAACAAACTTTATTCTTTAATCTGCTACCATGAAATAATTAACCATATCTTATTTAATGACCCATATTTGCAGACAGACCAGACCCTGCAGTTTTACAAGGAGCCACTACAGGAAAATCACGATTAAAATAAATCTAACCAGCCAAACATCAAGTCTTTATATTTACTCCAATGTGACAAATTTAAAAATCCAGTCTGTATCACAGTGAGGAAGAAGTTCCATGTTAATTCTCCAGAATATTAAGGTCTAAGACCTATTTTTACCTTTTTGTACCCAAAGGCACAGAGCTTGATAAATGAGGTTGCCTTATACTTACTGCTTACGTTTCACCTTTAATTAGACGGGAAAATCACGCTTGTGTATGCTCTCGGGCAGTTCATTCAACAAACACCAATCACCTGACCCACACTCTCTATTGATTTTCCCAAATTCTGCTTAGATTTTGCCTTAAGGATGTTCAGCTTACTCATTTGTCAAAATAATTTTCCTTTTCTTTGCTAGAAAATGTTTAGAAAATGTTTTCTTCTTATTTACAATTGTTCTAAAAAATATTTTTAAATACCTACACAAAATAAATTATATGTGATTATACAAAATATTAGATTACTAACATTATGTTACACTTGGGTTTAAAATAAACTAAGTTTACTAAGTCAATTTTAATAATCCTAACATCTTAAAGAATAGTATACTCTATATTTCATACTTTTCTACTTTTTTATTCTGTATGCAGCCTCCTATCAATTTTTCATGTTTACAAGTACTTTACCAGTAACATTTTATTTTATATATGTTTTTATTACATGAATAAAAAATACTAGTTAAAATTATTCTAAATTAAGTTAACAAACAATATGGAGGAAGAAAGAATTAGTACTATACAGTTTACATAGCTAGAAGTCATCACACAAATTTTAGAATATTTAAGATCTTAATTTGTAAAAACACACACAAAAAAAACTAAAATGCCTGCCACTTTTAAAAAACCTTTCAAAGATTAATAACAATTAACTTTTTTAAAAGTAATTTACTGTTGACAAAGTATCTTCACATATCATGGGTTATTTTTAAAGAAAATGATGCTTGTATTGACAGAATCTTAGGAGACACATGAGAGAAATATTTAAATAAACTAATGATATTCATGTATTAAGGAGAATGTTTTCCCTAGAACTACTTGAAATGTTGACATCCCTTTTAAAACTTGGAACATAAAATAACTTATAAAACTTACAAAAATAAATAAACCACAAACCAAGTTCTAATTTATATGCATTTCTACTTAAAAATAACTCCCCTTTGCTTCAATGTAATATTAATTTTATCACTAAATACATTCAAATTATTTTTAATTAAGTAGCAACTCATAGAAACTATAGCTTTTCTGAAAAATAATATAATTGTCATAGTTCACAAAGCTGCCAAATGCTTCACCCTCCTCATGAAACTTTTTAACTTCTAAAAAGAAGTAATAGTTAAGGAGACTCCAAAAATTAAGATCAAGTGATCATGTTACCTATTAGATGAATCAACAGCAAATAAATATGAATTAAAATATTTAGACTGATGAAATAGATGTCCTCCAAACATTTAAAAATTTTTTGTTTTCAATTTCACTTGCTTCTTTGTTTGGTACACTTTTTTGTACTAAGAGGATTTTTAAAATTAAAATATACCCAACTTGATATAACAAAAATATTCTACAATTCGGATTAAACATTTTATTACTGCAGTAAAAACATGCACAATTTTATGTAGCACTATTCCTATATGTCTTACATAATCTATAACCATTATCTTAATATAGAAATTTAGAACAGTGGTAAACTAGCAAATACCACTGAGGAGGTATTTGAAACATGCACTTTCTTCAAAAATGAAAAGGCAATACAAATGCTATTGACTGATCATGTCTTAAAGTGTTTTAACTTAATGCACAGTTGATTGTACTTTTTTACATTAAGTTACACAGTATCTTAGTGGGGAATATTGTACAACCGTTTCCTTATAGCATTAGGTGAGGTCACCCGTTTAGTTTCATTGTGTGGGATAATAGATTCAGCTGGGTTGGTTTGTGAATTCAGGTGGATCGGAGACTAACG
Source organism: Lepilemur ruficaudatus (assembly GCA_963574885.1). NCBI lineage: Eukaryota > Metazoa > Chordata > Mammalia > Primates > Lepilemuridae > Lepilemur > Lepilemur ruficaudatus. Next base: position 23,126 of record CAUYRT010099046.1, on the reverse strand, counting down.
TGATTTGGCACCAAGGTAAAGATTCATGGAGTTATATCCACAGGATATATGCATTACGTGATAGTAAGAGACATTTACAACCCAGAATATAAGAGCAGGGCAGCCTCAAGTGACATCACCAGATCATCTGCAGCGTCAACCAACCGACTCAAATATATACCCTCCACCCCACCATTCCTCTCTCTTTCTCACTATTAGCAAGCCTTTCATTGCCGTTACCAGTGTAAAAGAGCAGGTGTCTTTAAAAGCAAGACCTATGCTTACTCAAGTGAAAAGCAAATGAGAAAAATTAAAGAAACAGAATCAAAAACTAGACTGAGTACAATTTTCACTAAATTGACATTCAGATGATGGGAATAACACTGAAATGTTAATGGAGAATTTAAATGAATTCTTCAGACAAGAAATGAAGAAAAGAGGAAGGGAGGGAAGGAGAGAGGGAGGGAGAGAGAAGAAAGAGAGAGAGGGAGAAAAAGAAGGGAAGAAAGAGAAAGTAAGAAGAAGGAAAGAGAAAGAAAGAGAGAGAGAGAGAGAGTGAGAAAGAAAGCAAGAAAGAAAGAAAGAAAAAGAAAGAGAAAGAAATAGAGAAAGAAAGAAAGAGCCAACTGAATATCCCTGAGACTAAATCCTGTTTTTAACTCTGATTTGCTCTGGAACCAGGCAACTGTGAGAATCTTTAATTTCTTTCTAAAAAATGTAATGATAATAAAGAGGAGGGGGACTCATTTTGACTACCTTCTAATTTATCCATAACTTATGTTTTACTTACAGGCATTTGTTACAGCAAAACTGTTGGCTGTCTCAATGTTGTCCACATGAGGTACCAAATTAAAAGGAGCTTCCGACGCATTGGGGCTGGTGTTATGAAGAAAAATTGCTAATCGGAAAGCAGTGTATTCCTGATCTGTGTTTCGGATGAAGAGACCACCTATTAAAAACGGCAGGAAAAGCACATTCAATATTTCCTGTTGTAAATGTTAACCCCCCCCCCCCCAAGCACTGTCAAATCCACTGCCATTCACAAGCACATACAATTAAGGAGCTAAACCTGCCACATCTTGGGAAACTGCCCTTTGTCCCTCAGGTGTATACTTAGAGCAGCTCAGCTTTTTCTTGTCCCAATCTGTCATGATCACAATGACCTCTGAGACCATTTAGTGTAATTTCCTTCCTCTCCCTTGCCCTCCCTGTGATTCCCAGCACACTGCTACACCAGTCAGTTCAGAGCATCTCTCTCTAAGACCAATGCAGGTGAACGGTAAAGAAATAAAGAGATTTACATTAAAATACAGGAATGGAGGGATGTGGGGACAAGTAGGGAAGAGAGAAATCAGAAAGGAGAAATGAACTTTGTTTTTCTGCAGCTCGTGGACTCAGCCTAATTAGCTCCGTTTCGTGCACAGTCCACGAGAAATGATGCAGTGTTGAGGCTGAGCTTAGCTGGAAGAAATTCAATAGCTGCGTCCCATTAAAAGACAGGAGAGGAGAATAGCAAGAAAAGCAAAGGATGGAAGGGGTCCCTGGAGTCGTAGAGTCGTAGAGTCGAGGCAGAGAAATAAGGGCAAAAGCTACAAGAGGAAAACAAAATAAAAGGAGAGAAGGTTCCTGGAAAGGGATCTAACTTTAGAATCTGCTAACCGGTAGCAGATAAGGCAGGGGGTGCGGTGGAAATGCTGTCTTTCTGTAATAGCAAGAAAGCTGCGGCGTCCAATATGGGAAGAAGTGGATTTTTTTTTTTAAACAAACTCGACATCCCTTCATGCTCTAGAAAAAGGGATGAAAAGAAATAGCATACAAAATACAATCAAACCCCACGAAGATCCCCCCCCCCCAACTTATCCCAGTCTACTTAAGCGACTACAGCCAAAGGGGAAATCGGGGTACGGGCTGAGGAAGGATGGGTGGGCTGCCCTGGGTATAGTCCAAAGGAACCTGCACCACAAAGGAAGACTTTTTGTAAAGGAGAGAAAGGAAGAAGAGGGAGGCAGAAGGGAAGGGAGCCGCCAAAGCTTTCTCTGAATTGCTTATAAAGAACTCATTTAACTCACTTTCGGATATCTGCCACAGCCAGCCACATGCACACCCCACTGGAGCAGAGCTTACCTATTTGCACGCTGCTCGGAAAGGCTCCCATGGCGAGTCCCCAAAATCCAGAAAATAACAAGACAATCTGTCTGCAAATAATCCTCATCTTCTTTTCTCCTCTCCCTGGCGCGCGCTCTCTCTCTTTCTCTCACACTCTTCCTAAAGGCTGTTCAGAGAGGCATTGAAGACGATGGCGCTAAAATTAAAAACAACCAAAAAAAAAAAAAAAAGAAGAAGAAAAAAAGAAAGAAAACAGGAGAGAGGTTTGGGTCGTTTAAGATTATGACTAGTTCCCTTCAGCAATCCATCGCGAGCTGCCAGATTTTTCCCGCAGTCTCCATAGCCCTGGGAGAGGTTTTCCGTCCGGCTGCAAATGTTGCACATGCAAAAGATGGTGGTGGAGCGTCTAGTGGCTGCTCGCAGGGACGAGACATGCGCTCTCTCTGCGCCTCACTCGCGCTGGCGCTCGCCCCTCGCTTTCTCACATACACACAAACACTGGCGCCGCGGCCGCCGCACGCGCTCCCGGCTCGCACCCGCCGACATGCCCCCAAGCCTGCGCCAGCCGGAGCCCCGCTGCCCTCCTCGCGTGCCCTCCCCAGCGCGCGCTCCCTCCGCGCGCCCCTCGCCCACCGCCCGGCCAGGCTCGCCCCCTGGGTGCTCACCGGAGCGCCCCGATCTCTCTGACGCTCCGGAGCCAGTCTGGAGACGGGTTTTTCCTTGTCCTCACCCCTCGCTCACTCCGTCTTCTCTTCCACCTCTGTTCGCAGAGGGACAGACTCAGGGGCACAGAGGCACCCCCCGCGCCCTTCTCTTGGCTTTCCTGTCACCTCTGCTTCTTGGCTGCACTGGGCAGGAAACTGGCTCGCGGGCTAGGTCCGCACGCCGGGGTGAGGAGCTCGGGGGTCAGTAGCTCCCCAGGCCCCCGCGCCCCTGCCGCATCCTTGCGGGCTCTCGGGGAGGACGGGCTGCCTCCCTGCCCTGCCGTCCTCGCTTCCCTCTCAGCCTAGCCCTCTTCTGCCACTGGGCTGCGCGCAGGGGACTCCGGTCCTCGCTGCAGCAAAGATTTCTCACCAGCAAACAGCCCGGGAATCTGGAGAGCCTGACGCGGGAATGGATGAGGTGAAGGGGCTCAGCGAGGGACGAGGGACGGGAGGAGAAAAGAGGAGCAAAGGGCAGCCCCGGGCGCGTCCTTTCCTCCCAGTACCAGGAAGAAAGAACTGGAGGAGGTAAAGGTGTGGAAGAGAGCCAGAGAAGTTGAAACACCATGGGAAGAGGGGGAGGGGGGAAGGGTTATTTTAAATACTGGACGAAGTTTAGGGTACTGAACAGGATGGGGAAGACTGAGAAGTGAAAACTGAACGGGGCCTCCAGTATGTTCTTGGAAGACATGAGGCAGAGCTAGGAATAAGAAATGTGTGGAGTGTAGAGCAGGAAAAGTGATTGAAGACTCGACTTTCTTTTGAGTCGCCCATTTCGGAGGACCCCTTTCCTCTGTGCTGTGGCCCATTTCAGGAGCAGGAGGGACAGGGTGCAAGGGCTGATGAAGGAGGCCAGAAGGCCAGTGCTTGGGGCAGTGGGCACAGGTGTCTGACAGTGGAATGTTTTTCATGCACGTCTCTTCTCGGCTGGAACTCTGGAATGTTCACTCTACTCCACGCCACCTCCAGGAAGACTTAAGTATTTCATTGATGATGTCAATAGCTATTTTGACTGGGCCGAATAAATGAAAATGAATTATCCTAGAAGGTTTTAGGGTGACAGTCTCCCTTCCTCTGCAGAGTTACGGTTGATACTGTCCTTTCGTCTGGCTGTCATGGATGGAGCCGGTGCCACACTCAGAGGCAGTCAGTGGCAGTAGCAGTGAGTGACAGATTTCTGATTTCCTCTGTATGGTTTGAGATCTCCCAATCTAGATAGTAAATACAGTCTCCTGATTCCAATAAACTGTGTGAGAGAGAGTCGTTAGAAGGAGAGGTACTCCTTAAAGGTTAGGAATTGCAGGGTAGTGTCTCCCATTAAATTTAAAAAAAGAATATAGCAAATGCCTATGTTTGCCTGGTGTAATGTTTGGCTAAGAGGAGAATAGAATGCTGAGCTGAATGTGGACTTCTCACAAGGGCTCCATTTGGTAAAGACTTTTTTGAAGTATGTATTACCTTTACTCCTTCAAGCCTTCCTTTATTAGGTGCCACCAATTACCTGTATTACTAGTTTGTAGAAGACATTTAAAAAATCCCTGTTAAAGCTTCAGAGTGCTTTTCTATTTCCTAAGTTTTGAATTTTACTTTCTAAAAAGCACATTTTTTTGTTGTTATCTATCTACTTTCCTGTTACATTTCACCACAGATTGTTGTGACAAAAACAGCGTAACTGTAATTGTATTACACAAATCATACATTTGTCATGTTAGTTTATGAGGTTTTAGTCTTGCAAGTTGAGTGGGATTTGAAATGTTTTCCTTTTTGTCTTTCCAGTCTGTGTGAAAACCGGGGCTGTAAATAATAGCATTCTGTTTTCTCTTGTAAGAAGCTAATAAAATAGGACTCATAAAATCCAAGTTAAATTAAAATTTCAAAATCCACCAAACCATTAAACTCATCACTTAACTTGGGTAACTAGTCAAGCCCCGCCTGATACACAGAGGCAATTACTAACTTTTATTCTTCTTAAAATAGAAAGATTTGAGCTTTCATGTGATGTGTTAGCACCATTGATGCAGGACAAGTTTTTGTTTTCATCTGACCACTGTGATGACAACTGGACTAATATGACCATAGAAGACACAACTATGTTTTCCCAAAATAGTAGGCTGGTTTTTTTGAATGTCTGTATTTCCAATTAACTAAAACCTCCATTTTAATTTGTAAATTTGAATTCTCTTTCTCAGTATGATATGCATATATAAAAATATATTACTGGCCAGGCGCGGTGGCTCACGCCTGTAATCCTAGCACTTTGGAAGGCCAAGGCGGGCAGATTGAGCTCAGGAATTCGAGACCAGCCTGAGCAAGAACGAGATACCGTCTCTACTAAAAAAAAAAAAGAAATTAGCCAAACAGCTAAAATATATATACATATATGAATATAAAAAATTAGCTGGGCATGGTGTCATGTGCCTGTAGTCCCAGCTACCTGGGAGGCTGAGGCAGGAGGATCACTTGAGCCCAGGAGTTTGAGGTTGCTGTGAGCTAGGCTGATGCCATGGCACTCTAGCCTGGGAAACAGAGTGAGACTCTGTCTCAAAAAAAAAAAAAAAAATATATATATATATGTATATATAACCAAGTAGATATATTCTCTCTGTATAATATATATAAATATGTATGTGTGTATATGTATATATTTATGTATCTGAAATAGTCATGTGTTGAAAACACCTGCCATATGTGTTTACTGTCCAATTGTTTGAGATATAAAGGTGAACAAAACACAATCCCTGCTATTCTTGGAAGATTTCTAATGTTTACTAATGCTCACTAATGTGCCAGGTGTGTGCTAAGGCCTTGAGTGTATCACCTGATCTATAGAAAACTTTAAGTATCAGTATATTTGTTAGGAAATCCATCTAAAGGTTAAAATTCTTTCTCAAGGTTATATTCTTAGTACATTATAAAGCCAAGAGCCAGGGATGGAACTCAGGTTATCTGATTTCAGAGACTGGGCTGTCTTTATCAAAACGTGCTGAGTTAATAAGTTTAAGGTGCAATGAGGGGTTGGGAGCTGAAAAGTAAACTGAAAGAATCTAAAGCAGTTGGAAAGGTCATATGGTTTACTTAAAAGACCTCAGGCTTCCAGAGTGATAATTAATAACTGCATATGGATTATAGGTCCCCGGCTTCCTGGCCATATTACCTTGGATTCATTACTTAACATTTCTGTTCTGACAAAATATATGTAAACCTAGCATCTGCTCTGATAGAATGTATGTAAATTTTCTGGCACATAATAGGCAATTCTTACTAATAAAGAGTTGCCCCCAAATATGTGACCAAGGTTCCAACAGAGGGAGGTACAGAGCACCATGTGAGCAAAACAGGGTGTCTAAATCTGACTTTTAGAGAATTAAGGAAGAACTCACAGAGAAAGAGACACTGAACTGAATTTTTATAGATTTGTAGAGATTATCAAGTAGAGAAAAATTACGTGCAAGACAAGAGAGAGCATGTCTTTCCAGGCACTGCTAAAAGTTTGGTATAACCAGACTGCACATTGTAAGAGGGATCTTGCTGGAAATGAGGCTGGACAGCAAAGCATGGGATGGTTATGCACGGGCTGCCTCGGCAGTTTTCCCTTCATCTCACAGAGATAGAGAAACAAAGAAAGGTCATAAGCAAAGGCATAAAATGATCAGATTTGCACTTTAGATCTGAAATCTTGACATAAGTGTGGCAAATGCTACACAATGAGGGTGGAGGCAGGGAGAGAAATCTGGAAGCTATAGGAATTGTCTGGGGAAGAAATGGCTGTATGAAAAAAACTAATAATAGTAAAATTTGCCATTTGACCCTGAAATCATATTTTTAAGTTTCTAGCTCAAATATACACCGGCAGAATTATAAAATTTGCATACACAAATTTATCACAGCACCCTTTTCCATAGCAAAACACAAAACAACCTAAATGTCCATTGATGGGGACTATCTTACTAAGCTATGGTACATTTATATAATAGTGTGCTATATAGTTATACAAGGAAAGAGAAGTTTCTTTATATTCCACCATGGAGTGTTCTTGAGGATATATTATTATGTGAGAAAAAGCAATGTAGAGACAAGTGTATAGTCCACTAGGATTTATCTACGAAGAGGAGTGTTTTTTTTTAGGGACAGGGAGAACAAGATAGAAAGAAGCAAATAAACTTCCATATCTACTTTGAGTTGCATTATTTCAATTTATTGTAAAACAGATAATTCTGTCTTAGCCTCTCTAGTAGGATATCTCCTACAGACAAAAATAATTGCAAAAGAAACAAAACAAAATATACTGTCTTCCCTAATCATATAGTTGATACTGGTATTGATATTGCTGCTATGAGAATGTCATGTGTATATTGTTACATAAAGCAAATAAATTATTATGCCAGTATGGTTAGAAAAGGCACTGGATGAAGATACATGTTTAAGATCAAAAAGGATAAGTGAAAAATCTCATAGCTGTGAATTTGAATTGGAAGTTTCAGTATGAATTAATGATTTATTTTTAATATGTATTTTCCAGTTTCACGAAGTAAAAAAGGCTTAGAAATAATGACCAAGCTATTAAATATTATCACTCCTAGTACATAATTTGTGATATCTAATACTATTTCCCAGAAAAAGGTATCAGAGCTCCTTGGAGAAATAACTCATTCTAACTCTGAGGAAAGAATTAAATAAAATAAATCTGGAATATCTCATCATAACAAAAAATAAGGAAGATATTATAATCACTGAGATCAAGTCAAAAGGTTTCAGGAGCTAACTGGAAGTTGTTTCCACTGTCTGAAGATGGGAAAATTTAGACATCCAAAGAAATAATGACTGCAATATAACACATGTTAAATCCATGAGATAATAATGATGATTTTAACAAGAGAGACGCCTCATTGGTTTCCTTTGTGTTATGCTAGGAAACCAACCCATAATTTTTTAAAAAATAAACTTTTCATTTGTAATAATTTTTGATTGACATGAAAGTTGCAAAGATACTACAGAGAGTTTCCCTGTACCCCTCGACTAGTTTAAATTTTCCTTAATGTTATCATCTTACATTACTCTTGTACAGTTGTTAAAATTAAGAAACTAATACTGGTATATCACAATTAATTAAACTCCAGACTTTACATTTAGATTTTACCATTTTGTCCATTAGTATATTTTTCTGTTCCAGGATCTAATTCAGGACACCTCATTACATTTAGTTTTCATATCTCCTTGTTCTGCTCTGTGACAATTTTATATTCTTTGCTTGTCTTGACCTCCACAGTTTCATGAGTACTGGGTAGGTGTTTTGTAAAATGTCCTTCAATTTGGATTTGTCTGATAGTTTTCCTATGATTAGGCTGGGGTTATGAATTTTTAGAAAGCATACCATAGAGGAGAAGTGCCCTTATTATCACATCATGTAAGGAGATCAATGATATCCCTAGACATACTGGTGAAGTTAACCTTCATTAATTGGTTAAAATGTGATTGCAAGTTTTTCCACTGTAAAGTAATTGTTTTTTCCCATTCCATACTCTGTTCCTCGGAAGTGAGTCACTAAGCATGGCCCACTGTCAAGGAGAGTAGCGTATCTACATATACTATTAGAAATTACATTATCTCTTTTCTCCCATTTTTTATTTAATCATTTATTTATATCAGTATAGACTCATGTATGTTTATTTTACACTTTGAGTTGTAATCAAATACTATATTATTATTACTTTTTTTTTTTTTTTTGCTTAAATTGATCCAGTTTTGGACGTTTGGAGCTATTGACTCACACCCATCCTTTTGTTTTTTGAACACTTCGATGCTTATTGTCACTACAAGATTCCGTAGGATCGTCTTGTATATTCCTTGCCCTAGCCTTAGTATGAGCAATTTCTCTAGAGAACCCCGATTCTTTTTATTGAAGAATGATGCTAAAAACAAAGGTATGGCAATGGATTTGCTAAGTGTTACTAGGTTGTCATTGCTTCCACATTCTCACGTAGGACAGTGATTTTTTGGTATACATACCTATAATTGTTTCTCTGTCTACCCATCCATATATGTATTAAGTATATGAGCTCACACTGATGTCCCCAACTCAAATTCCTTAGTAAGGCATTCATTCTAGTCCCTATTCTTGCTTACCTGTAATTTCCCTCTCAAACATTAAGAAACCTGCTTCCCACAATCAAGTAAAATGCATTTATTTGTTATATTAAACCTAACCTTAAGGTCTCTAAAAACAATTGAATTTTTGATGCCATATTTTTGTTTTCAGCCACAGGTGATTGCTGAAAACCCATGTCTATTATTATTAATTATCCACATTCCTGGAAAACATTGAATTACATATACATTAATTTAAATAGATGACATTGTTTATTATAGTCTGTCCTATAAGAGGCAACTGCATTATACAGACTAATACTAACAATTTAATAAATGTATTTATGTATTTATTAGCTAACTGATTGCTTGGAAGGGCCCAGTTTTTTCAATTGAGCTGATACTTTCTGTTTTTCATATATTTTGCTACTGTCACTCTCCAGCAATAGGAACAATACCCTAGTGCCTCACAGAGTACATTGCTTTACCTTTTTATCTATCTGTCAACCTTGCTTGAAATCAGCACACTAATCTTGCCCTATAGCAGTTGCTTGATTAATCTTTTGTCATCTATCTACCTCACATGGTCTCTCCGTAAAACTGATTGACATTGTGCATGACTTTAATGCTGATAAATTATCTCTTTTCCAGGACCACAGAATCCTCATTATCCAGAAAGATTACTTTTCTCGTTTTATGTTCCTCATTCCTCTTTGGAGTCACTGTAATTGAAAGGAGCCATTGAGTAGAACTTGGCAGTCCTTCCCTCCTTCACTCATTCATTCTAGAACATTTTCTATGCATCATGGTATCACAAGGGAATGGAAAAGTGTTTTATTCATTATGCACTTTATTCTTAATAATTAAAGGATCCCAAGCATAGACACATGTGCATAAACACACATCCACAAGTAAATACAAAGGATTATGTTTTATTCCCTATATTAGTGGTAGAAACTTGATGTGATCTCTTTCAAGGCAGAGATCCTGTTTTATTAAACTAGAATCTACTCCCACCTTAGTGCTAGTTCCTCATCTCGACATCTATTCCAGGATAGGATTGGTCAAGTGAAGCATCATGTGAAAGTTAATATTTGAACTTGATTATAAAACCCTGCAAAGTTTTAATTAGCTAGGAAATAGAGGAGCATTCAGGATGGAGGGAAGAGGTGAATGGGTGTTAGGAGAACAATGGGCAACCAAAGACAGGAATCATGATGGGGATTAGTAATCAGTAAGTCTCAGGAGTTTGATTAAATCCAAATTCTAAACAGTCTGGCATATAAGGGACATTAAAAAAAATTGGTGGGTAAATTGACAAATGACACAAAATTAACCTTTGTGATATAAATTTTTCTCCTAACTTGTGAATTGTATTTCTCCTAATAAGTTACAGGTCATTGTGTGCTTAACTTGATTCATATTCAGGCAGTTGATGGAGAATTAACAAAATGATTTGGATAATCAAACTCTTCCCAGTGATATTTCAGATTTTAAGGAGTAAATGTTAAGTTGAATTTTCTAGGTTAAACCTGTACCCTTGACATATCCACAAAATACGTGTTCGATATTTTAAAGTTTAATTTTACTTTGGACAACACAGATGTGGTAATTGTAATCGTCTTTTATTAAGCAACTACTATGATGTAAGAATCTAATTTTTAGTCTTAAAACAGTCCTTCAATTTAGATAGCATTAGCCTTGTTTTGCAGATGAGAAAATTGAAGCTCAGAGGGTTTAAGTAACCAGCCTAATGTTACACAGCTAATAATGTTGCAGCAGAATTTAAAATATCTTTCTGGCTTAAAGCCTATGTTTTTTGGACCATACACTTCTCATATATATTCATGAGAAAAGCCAAGTGTTTGGTTTGTACCAGTTATCTTTGCCATGGCTCTGACCTAAGCTGAAGCTTATACAACATTAAGAAGGAAAAAATACCTACATTTACATTTTTGTAGAAATATTAGTAATTGCTGGAATTACTAATATTTACTGTGGAATTAACACAATGCCATGGAAGCAAAGTTAGATCAATAATATTTATTTCTTTCACATGGAAATATTTCCTTTATTGGGAAGGAGAAAATATAAAGAAAGAAAAATAAGTGTAGATGCTCTAGTTATGTAACCATCTTTGTTCTTAAAACAGCTCAAATAAAATTGATTTATAGTATCGTCATCCCTCCATCCCTAGGTGACCATTATTAGTCACATTCATCCTAGCTTGTTGAGTTTAGTCCTATACTGAATGTTCCTTCTCCTGTTTTCTGATTCTTTCCCCACCCTTTCCTTTTTTAGCACCTAAGAAAATTGAGTCTTGTGTATTTAGTCACACCTTATCCTACTGCCTTCCCTTGAAAATATCCTTGGCTGTGACTGAATATATTTTGCATAACATTTTTAACAAAATAACATAGAGCCATAATAACTTTACTTTCAAGATGGTTCTGCTCACAAACCTCTCTGCATTCCTGACTCCAGACAGTCTTGTGCATTATCCAAGCACACCATGTAGTCCAATGTAGATACTATAGATACACCATTTATAAAAGTGCTCAACAACTTCCATCTCCAGATATACTTTTGAAATCTGGATATTAGTTTGATTATTTTACTCTGGAAAAATACAAAAAGTATGGTGTTAGTTAAAAACATATTATAAAATTAAATTATGGTATAATTCTGCATATGAAATAACATGCATATCACAGAAAACATTATTAGTGATTGTTTATAAAGAATGTAGGATCATGGTGATTTTTATTTCCTTTTGCACACTTTTATCCCAAACAACACCATTTAAAGTTTGTTGTTGTTGTTCTCAATGGGAAAAATGTCACCTATACTAAAAGAGACAAAGTAATTATATCTAAATACCTGCTAAAAATATATGTGTGTTAATATATGTGTAAAATCTGCCATATAATATCATACTGACAGCTGCTTGCCTAACAGGTCAGCACATTTGGAACACCGTCTTTTCCTTAAGCTTGCCATTTCTTTTAAGTAATTTTCCTTAGGTAAATAGCAAACCTTTGTGTTATACATTTGATTGTCATAGTCTCCTTTCCATTATAAAGAATTACAAACATGGTAAGATTTAAAGAACCTGTTTTTATAAAATTGACCATATTGAAAGCATCTTCATAATATGCAAACTGCTCAGAAATGCTGAGAGCAAAGCTGTGATTCAAGGCATCATTATTAACCCTTTGAGATTGTATACATCCACTATTTTTAATGAAAACCCATGGACTATGAATGGACATATGGCCAGCTAACATAAGGACATGGTTCTTACCCCCAAGTATAAATCCATATTTTAAATCATCATAAACTACATTTTTCTCATTTTTGTAAAGTATTGACCCAGAGAAGTAGCACTGGTAGAACTACACATGACTGAGGAAGCAGAATTTAGAAATAAAGAGAAAGGAAGATGGCTGCTGGTTTCTAAGCTGGGTGAATGGATCAGTGACTCTGTGATGCAATATAGGCCTTATAAAATGAAAAGATTGGAAGTAAGATGTTAGTTCAATTTGTGACATTGATCAATTTGTGGGGTACATAATGGGCATATCCAGCAGGCAATAGAATGTATGGACTCAACTCTCAACTGAGAGGTCTGGACCAGATACGTAAATTTAGGAGAAGGCAGCCTAACTGTGGTTGCTCACACCACAGATAAGACAGGAAACTCAGAGAGAGTACAGAATGCGAAGAGCAGAGGACCCGGAACTTACTCTAGAGAAGTAGGGTGGCAAAAGAAGGAAGTCCATGAAGGATGAAGAGAAGTCAGACTAATTAGGACAGTCAGAAGAAACTGGTGTCAGGGATTTCGAGGGAAACAGGAGTATCCGGAAGAGGAAATGATAACTGTGCCAAATACTACAAAGATCAAACAAAATGCAGCCTGAAAATTGGTCATTCAACATGAAAAACTATTGGCAAGTTCCAAAACAAGTTTTAGTTCATCAGTGGGTGATAGAAACCAGTTTTAGTGAATTGAGAGGAAATAGGAGATGAAGGCACAAAAATCAGTAAAACTGTCTTGCTCCTATATTTTTTAGCATACCATTCTGTCTAAAAAAAAAAAGCTTTTTTCTTCTCTTTTTGCGTCTGCTTATCTCCCTCAATCCTTTCTCCTCATATTCACTTTTTCCATGATTCTCCAGCTAAATGCAATTGCCCAAGGTTCTGCATCTACATAGCACCCAGGTACAACTAGCTTCATATGTTTCTGAAGATATTTCAGTTTATGTTCATCTAACTGGTAAGAGGGGAAGCTCCTTCAGAGCTCATGGTGTATCTGGGATTGATCCTGTGTCAGTGAGACAGGGCCTCTCACATTTTCCAGATCATGGTACCAGGGGTTTAAATTGAAGCAAACTTGAAGGCATCTATATCAGATTTGGTGAAAGGACTAACCAAGCATTCAATGTATTAAATAATAAAAATAAAGATAATTAACTGCAAAGTAGTGAGTAAAATACTGAGTGATGAATCTGTATCAAACTTCAAATAATTTTTCCATTTTTTAAAAAGAAACTGGAGCTTTTTTTGAATGTACGTTTTTGTTTGTTTGTTTTCCTTAAATCAGATACTGCTCTGAATAGCTACATGGAATTCCTCATAACTTTTTAGTTATAACTTCTTCATAGTTTTGTTAGTTATCATCTATGAGAAACTTTGTTCACAGAAGTTAGTGATAAAAATATCAACTGTTTATTTAATAATTATTTACCACTCTTCCAGAGTTGAGATTATTGATTTGTCTTCTTTCACTGACAACTGTAAATTGAACTTTCTTGTATAATAACAGTGGGTGAAAATCTTGGATATAATCAAAGATTTTTGTTCATGTTATGTATTAATATTAAAAAATAGTGATCCTTCATTTACATAACTCACATGAATTGTTGGAAGAGTCACCTCTTGCGACAGCTAGTGTGAAGCTAGTACAAAGCATATCATCTGCAAGTAGACAGAAATATTCAGTATATGTGAAGACAAAATTTGGAGGTGGTCACTTGAAGAGTCACCTGTCAGGTACCCAACTCAACTTCCCTGTTCTCTAGTTCCCCAGCTGACAGCACCTTGGGCTAAGTGACAAGCTCCACAGGTATCTGGAGCCGGAATTGCTCTGGAAATTCCACAGTCCCTTTCTGTAATGGATAGTGTTCTGCAGCTGGCTGCTGAAGTAGACAGCCATGTGGTAGATCACCTTTGTGGTTGTCCTTGGTACCTTGTAGATGAGCAGTGAGTGCTCATTAGTCTTCCATGTGCTCACTGCCTGAAAGACAGAAGAGACTAACTCCATTTCATCCAGATCCCCCTTGGAGAAGCCAGGGACAGATCTACTTTAATATAGAGTTGACTGGCCAAATAGTCTCTGGAAGCTCCAGGCACCACCTGTTCATCTCAAGGACGACTAAAGTCAGTATTTCATGGCACACCTATAAGCCTTCCAAGGTGCACTATTAAGCTATTGGGAAGCTCTTCTTTATAGCACATAGCAAAGTGTTTTATTCATAGAAGAATGAAGGGGATGGAAACGAAAAGATAGAAAGGGACGAAAGAGGAGGGAAGGAAATGGAAGGAAAATTCAGGAGGTGTAAAAATGTTTATATCATTATTGAACACCTACAATATTAAGATGCTATGTTTTGGGGGAAGACACCAAAATGCATTAAAATACTCTACCTGGAGACATACAAGTCACAAGTATCTGTAGTAAAAGAGTGCAATATACATAGTAAAGGTAAAAATTCAATTCTGTAAGAGCACAATTAAAACCAATTAGTCCACATCCACAGAAATTAAATATCAATAATCTCAAATATGTAACAAATACATAATGTGAAATAAGATTTTAAACTTGGTGGGTTCTTTATATTTTATAGAGTTATATCAAAGCAATTTGTATATTTTCAAACAGTCAATAATTTTGTTTATGAAAGATAAATAACAAAGAGTAAAGTAATGCCTGAAAATAAACATATGATGCATTATTTTCTGATTCAGAAAAAGACCTCTTGATCATTTTCACTAATTTGGTTACACTCTAGATATAACAATACTCTACTTATAACAATATTTTTTTGATCTGTGAAACAATTCTAATTCTTGTACTGGTTTGTAAAAACATGCAAAGATTGAGATTCTTCAATAATTCAGAGACTCTGCAGTGTTCTAAGAAGACTTGCCTTGCATCAGAAGATGGAATATTGCCTCATATTACTAAATGTTAAATTATTTTCATAGAAAGGTAATACTACATTATGATCTCTGTATGACAGACTGTGAACTTTACAGAAAGCTCTTCATTTTTAAATCAGGTAAACTTTAGCCACATACTCCCTTAAACCTAGTTCTAAGGACATGTTGCAGTGACATTATCATTTGTCAGCAGGAGTCCACTGACTTTTGTCATGAAATAATTATATTACCATTATATAAAATCATGTATTGAATGGTTTCTTAATGACTTATGACAAACAAACAATAATTTGAAATGTTAAGTGACATTTTATGAAGTGATTTTTCGTTGTTGTTGAATAGACTAATAGTTAACATTAAATTCTTCATAACCCTTCATAGTAGCATTTGATATTCATGAAACTGCCTGTGACTATTCATAAACACTGATGTTAATCTTTAAGATCCTCTATTAAGGCAAGCATCAAGAGATAATTAAGAAACATAACAGAGGTACTGTCTTAGTCCATTTGTGTTGCTATAAAGGAATACCTGGGACTGGATAATTTATAAAGAAAAGAGGTTTATTTTGGCTCAAAGTTCTGCATTCTGTACAAGAAGTATGGCACCAGCATCTGTTTCTGATGAGGACTTCAGGCTGCTTTCACTCATGGTGAAAGGCTCAGGGAAGCTGGTGTCTCCAGTGATCACATGGCAAGAGAGGAAGCAAGAGCAAGGGGATGGAGGTGCAAGACTCTTTTTTAAATATTTACTTTTACAATTTATTTTATTTCAGACTCTTTTAGAGAACCAGCTCTCAATGGGAACTAATAGAGCAAGAACTCACTCATCACTTGCAAGGATGGCACCAAACCATTCTGGAGGGATTCGCTCCCATGACCCAAACACCTCCCATTAGGCCCCACCTTTCACACTGGGGATCAAATATCAACACGATCGAACCAAACTATAGCAGGTACCCAAATATTTTCTTCAATCATTTATTTCATTTATAATTAAATAATAGATTAAATATTGAAATGTATTTTGTAATAATAAACAATTGATACTTGATATATTCTAAGCTGGTCTACTTTACTAGTTAAAGGATATATATGCTAATATGGAAAAATCTTTTTGGAACTTAATTGCATTTCTTTCTAAATATGTAGCAAATCTAAAATCTTAATTTCTTGCATTTTTATAGTACTAAAATCCAGTGTTGTTATTTTTTTCATGTATAATGTATTCAAGTGTGAATGTTAAAATTCTAGATACACTTAAAATACTATTCTATATCTTTTAATGTAATTTTTATTTTAGAATAGTTTTAGATTTATAGAAACATTATAAATATAGTACAGACAATTCCAGTAAACCCCACACCCGGGTGCCCCTATTATTAACATCATGCATTAGTATGGTACATTTGTGCTCTCTATTGGTGAATGTTCCTTGTGACCCTGAAAAGATTGTATGTTCTGCTATTTGTGGATAGAGTATTTCATCAATATTAATTAGATCAAGTTGATTGATAGGACTGATTATGTCATCTTTATTATTATTGATTTTCTTCCTGATGAGTCTGCCAATTACAGGTAGAGAGGTGTTAAAGGCTCTGACTATAATGGTGGATTTGTCTTATTTTTCTTTGCCAGTCCATAGATATTGAATCAAGTATGTTGATATTTGTTATTAGGTGCATATATATAAGATTTTTGGAGAGTTGACCCCTTGATCATTATGTAATGCCCCTCTTTATCCCTGATAATTTTCCTTGTCCTGAAATCTGCTTTGTCTGATATTAATATGTTGACCCCCAATTTCTCTTGATCAGTTGTTAACATATCTTTTTCTACTCCTTTACTTTTAATCTACCTGTTTTTATGTTTCAGGTGAATTTTTGTAGACAACATATAGTTAATCTTTGTTTTGTTTATCCACTCTGACCTCTGACAACCTCTGTCTATAATTGGTGTATTTATATCATTCATAATAAAATTTATGATAGTCTTTTTTACTACCTAGAGTATAGAAACTTTCAACTGAGACAGTAAACCAAAAAGCTAAAATATAAAAGACAGACATGTCTATGCATATATCAAACATTTTCATTGCAAAAATAATATAAACAAAATGAGCATACATAAAGGCTTGAGAAAGTCTTTATAATGTATGTGTCATTTAAAAGGTTGGATTATCTATAATATTTAAAAAGTTTCTACAATTGATAATTCTAATAAAATAATCAGAAAATGGCATGGATAGAAAATTCATAAAAGAGTAAACAAAATGGTCCCAAAATATATAGCTAGGTTCTCTACTGTCTAGGGGTTGGGCAAAGAAAAATGAAAGTAACAATGAGATATGAACTTATAGTAAAACATTTACACTGAGCAGTTTGACAAAAATTAAATGGTACTAACACTTGGTACTAATGGAGATATGACATTCTTATGTATTGATTGTGAAATTAAGTATTGCTGTAATTATTTTCAACAGCAATCTGGTCACGTCTATAAAAATTAAAAGCTCACATATAATATGATGCAGCAATACAAGTCCTATGGAAGTTCCCAAAAGGAAAATACGTTAGATTATATGCAGAAAGATATTGATTGTAGCTTTTTTAGTATTAACAAAAAGAAAGCAGATGGGAGGGAGGGAGGAAGGAAGGAAGGAAGGAAGGAAGGAAGGAAGGAAGGAAGGAAGGAAAGAAAGAAAGAAAGAAGGAAGGAGAGAGAGAAAGGGAGGAAAAGGAGAGAGCTCTAAAGAAAATAAATGATTGCATAAAATGTGGCACATCTATCCTATGGAGGATCATGCACTTGCTAGAAAGAAAACTGTGATGGATTTCTAGTCTGTTTTGTAAAATGAGAAAAGCCAAATGCAGATATATATATATATATATATCATTGTATTAATACCATTTCTGTAATACATACTATGAAAAAGCCTATCACATGTATGTCTCTATGTGCATACCTATGCATAGGTGTATATATTTCCTCATGTGTACATATACATTGTACGTTGTATATGTACACATATATTCTAATATATACACACATGTGTGTGTCCTTGAGTGCATATTTGAAGAGAGATAAAGAAGGATGCATAGAGTTTGTTGACAACTGTTATCTTGGGGTAAGAAGTTGGAAGAGTAGGACAGGGAAGGTAGGGCTGAGGGAGGAAGGGGAAAAAACAAAATGTAAATTTCCATGATAAAAAATATTGTATATGATATATATTTATATGTGATATATAAGTAGATTCATGAAAGAATATTCACAAAAGCATGGAGTATTATCTCAGGAATAATCTAATTTTAGGCGATTTTTAAAACTTTTTTTCTTATATTTTTATATATTATGTAAGTTCTTTGCACAAAGTATATTGGGTTTGTAATTTCTAAAAAGGTAAATTTAACTGTAAAAATGATAAATATGAGCTACATTTTAATTCATTTGCAATTAATTGAATGCCATTAAATTTTGGATTATACCTTGATTTTTCTAAGTATCAGGGACAATTTTTTAAAATGTTATATAGCTAATGTTTTATTGTTGTTCTTCACATATTACATAATAATAGATTTTTTATGATAAAAAATAAAATTTGCTGTTTACCTCCTATTTGGGTGGCTTTGTCCATTTACTGACAGCATTCTGACATCGATGTTCTGTTTAAATAATCAGTTTCCAGTTTCTATAATGTAGTAAATATTTCCATAATGCAGACTTCTTATAAACCTTTCCCTTAATAATTATATATGTTAAACAATCAAAGAAGAAAAATTAACCAAATTAATTATTTTCTCCAAAACTTAAAACTGATAAAATGATTCTATCTTAGGTGCACTGCCATTATTAGTAAATCATCTTGTACTTTACGTATATTTTAATATCACAACTCATGTTATTTCATAGAGAAAATGAGCTAAACAAATATTTTCAACTTTTGATATCTCTAACCAGGGCATAGGACTCTACAGTGTCTCAAAGACACTGTCTTTGGGAATAGAAGTGCACGTGAAAATATGATTGATAATTTTTCTGTCGTGTTCTAATTATCACCTTTTATGTGCTGTATAGTCTTTAGCCCTAAAGTGCAAATGTTATCACTAGTGTCATGATTCTGATTGGTGATACATCATTTTATCTCTTTCCTTTAAATTTTGCTCCATGATCATGCCATTGGCAATGGTATGTTTCAAAATACTCCACGTATTCTAGTTGCACAATGTTATTTAAAGGCTTAACGTGATGGTTTCTGTATTTGGGGAGATAGAAAGAATTATTATTATGATATGAGATCAGGTCCATGCTAGATTTTAATGCCTGTGCTATCATTACTAGCACTAGAGTACAAACCACTGCGATATAAAAATGATTTAAAGTAATTAACTAAGTGAAGGGGGCTGCAATGTCGATACTGTTCCATTCCATCTTAAAATCTGATACCTCTACATGAACACGATGATCAGTTTACTGAGCTGTTTCACTCCCACAGTGACCAAAGCTCAACCACTGGGGAGACAAATGCTTTCAATTATCCAAGAATTCGCTGGAGACCCTGCAGAGCAGACAACAATTAAGAAACAGATAATTCTAAGGCATAGAATAAAGAACACTAGGCATTAAGGTTAAAAATGACAAGGCGTTGGTAAATGCTAAGCGCTAAAAACCTCTCCATTTTATCTCAGCTTGGTTATCTGTTCTCACTTAAAATGAGATCTGCTAATTCCCACTTAAAGACTTTGAAGTCATCAACTACTGCTGCTAAGTGTACACTACTTTCGTTAATTCTGTAATGCCAGAGATGTCTGAACTAAATTCTTTAAACTAATAGAAAACCCTAAGAATACCCAAGCAATGATGTAGATTAGCATACTTATTTTGTTTATGCATGCTGAAACTGTGATGCAATAATATTTTTTTCTGGATATGAAAAAGTGTCACTCATATCTTGCAATCCTTATAGAGAAATACTTGTCATTCTTGCATATTATTTTTCAGTTTTTCTATATGTTTGTGGAACTACAAGCATTGTAACATTTGTTATTTTAAAATATTCTGCAGTTAGTATTTTAAATTTCTGTAGAGTTCCTTTAGGGCTGGTATTGGTTACACCCGCTGTAACATGAATGCAATCCTAAAGAGAGAAACTTAAGAGTGTGGACTAACAGCTATTAATAGAAACAGTAGCAGAGAAATCCTTCACTGCACACCTGACCATAGCTCCTTATTGAATTGTATTCTCAGAACTCTTAATTTATAAATGGGGTCATTTTTTTGGCTAATGAAATGGTTTAGGAAACTATTTTTTTCCTAAGAAACAATAAAATACTATGTGACTAATATTCACATATTCACCCTTGAGTTCCTTCTCTGCTTATTCTGCATTGCTTTTCTCCAACTAATGCTAAGAAGCAAAGATCAAGGAGATGATAAAGTGAAATTAAATAGAAACCATACAATAAAGATTCATTAAGATATATGAGTATGAATTTTTATGTGCTAAGTTTAGAGAGCTCTAACTCTGGAGGAAGCTTCGAGAGATAGTGGAAGAATACATGTGTGTGTGTGTGTGTGCGCGTTTGTGTGTGTAACTATTGTTCTTACGATGTTTATCCATTACTTCTGAATGCAAATCTAATGTCTACTGTTAGATACGGCTTGTACTGTGACCTTAAGAATGACTTCTGGCCTGTAATCCTAGCACTCTGGGAGACCGAGGCTGGAAGATCACTTGAGCTCAGGAATTAGAGACCACTCTGAGCAAGAGTAAGACCCCGTCGCTATTAAAAATAGAAAAATTAGCCAGGCTTCTTGGTGTGTACCTGTAGTCCCAGCTTCCGGAGAGGCTGAGGCAGGAGGATAGCCTGAGCCCAAGAATTTGAGGTTGCTGTGAGCTACATTGATGTCATTGCCCTCTACCCACAGAGAGACTCTGTCTCAAAAAAAAAAAAAGAATAACTTCTGATCACATATGGAAAATTGACTACATGTCAGTATCAATAACCACAATTGTCATGACCAAGTAATTGCCTTTGTGGCCTTCAAATTGTATAAAAGTGCTTTTTTTTGGTAGAGATGGGGTCTTGATATGTTGCCCAAGCTCCTCTCGAACTCTTGACCCCAAGGAATCCTCCCACCTGGGCCTCCCAAAATGCTAGGATAACAGGCATGAGTCATTGCACCCAGCCAAAAGTGATTTTTCTGAACACTGATAATTGCTTATTTCTTTCTTTTGCTTTCCTCTATTTCTTTCAAGCAACAAGCATACTTTTCAAATTCTAACACTTATTCATGCTTTTGATAATTTCCTAGTGTATATTTAATTCCTCTTGCTTAATATTGCCTGATATAATTTTACAAAGATTGTATAAATCCAGCAGGGGCCCAGTTTCAAAAACAAACAAACAAACAAACAAACAACTCTCTTCTTGAATAAGCTACCAGAATAGAACTCTCTATTAAGTCCAGGAAAAAATCATTGTGTTAACACTTGATCTTAGTTTTAAGAAGTGTTATTTTTCTGTTCTTAAAAAAATAAAAGTCTCCTCAGTTGGCATTTCACCCATACTTTTAATGTTTTTAAAATACCACACTGTCACAATGTAATGCATTTTCTTTAATTGAAAAAAGAGTAAAAAACTTACAAATAGTTTATTGGTGACTATGTTTTCATAAAACATAGTCACAAATATAGAATACAAGGGTATTCTATATTCTATATAGAATATTCTATATATTCTATATTCTAAAGAATATAAAGGATTCTTTTAGATCCTTAATATTTTTTGAGGCTACACTAGTATTTCAAATGCTCAATATTTTATATGGTGAAACACCACCAAGACATTTTTATGGAGCTAAGTAAAAAATATTTAAGGAATATAATTTTAGATGGATATTATTAACACTTACAATTTTCTTTACCAAACACAGTGTGTTCTTAATACCCTTGTATTCTATATGTCCTTTTAACATAGTGACTAAAAATAGATTTATTCTGGTCATTATAGGATCATTTGAAAGGAAGTTCAAAGACTTTACAGTCTGTTTTCCTCAAAGCATCTTTAAATGATTACTTCATAAAGGTGAGAAGAAGAGGTGAAATAGGAAGTTTAAATTATAGCACTATAGAATAAGCAGTAGAAAAAAAGTCATTGTTAAATAAATTTTACTTTTACAGAATGTCAGATTTATTTTCTTCAAGTCCCGAATCGGCTTTTAGATCTTTAATATTTTTTGAGGCTACACTAGTATTTCAAATGCTCAATATTTTATATGGGTGAAACATCACCAAGACATTTTTATGGAGCTAAGTAAAAAATAGTAAATGCAGAATACTCATTTTTATCTTCTCTAAGGATAAGGAAAAACTGTTTGAGTTGATAGTATAGAGTTAAACTAATAGTCCTGAGAAGTTAGCGTTATTTAGATAATCAATATAATTCATTAGCAGATTTATTAAAAAGCATTCTATATATTTAAAAATTTTTTTCTGTTTTATGCTATATATGCTATATGAATATGCACTTACAGATGAATGCTCCAATATCTGCTTCCATAAAATGTTTCTGGATACTAAATTATACTAAATGTATACTGTTTGGATAGTGAAGGAAAAAAACAGTCAAGTGAAGAGTGCAGCGAGTGCAAAGGGTCCGAGCTGGGAGGAACCAAGGTGATTTTGTGGAAGTAAACTAAGGCCCATTTAGCTAAACCCACCAAAAAAGATGAAATGATCCAGGTTTGGGTGTAGGGGTAGTGGAAGAGGCATATCATGTAAGACCCTGTATACCGTATTGAGGCTTTATCCTCAGGACAATGAAGAATTTCTGAAAGGCGTTAGGCAAGGAATCCAATTTGCATTTTGAAAAAAATCACTCCGAGGCCGGGCGCAGTGGCTCACGCCTGTAATCCTAGCACTCTGGGAGGCCGAGGCGGGCGGATTGCTCAAGGTCAGGAGTTCGAAACCAGCCTGAGCAAGAGCGAGACCCCGTCTCTACCATAAATAGAAAGAAATTAATTGACCAACTAAATA
>CAUYRT010099043.1:0-52324 GCA_963574885.1 Lepilemur ruficaudatus | reverse complement strand
TTGTACTTGTCTGTATCATTTGCTGGCATTATGACGACATACTTCCCTGCTGGACTGTTAATGCCTTTTCCTCCACTGAACTGTCAACTCCATGGAGATCCACACCCATCGTGGCCACTACTGCATCCTCACCACCTAGCACGATGCCTCGAGGTGTTCCCTGATTTTTTTTTTTTTTTAGACAGAGTCTCACTTTGTCGTCCGGGGTTGGAGTGCCGTGGCGTCAGCCTAGCTCACAGCAACCTCAGACTCCTGGGCTCAAGCGATCCCACTGCCTCAGCCTCCCGAGTAGCTGGGACTACAGGCGTGAGCCATCATGCCCGGCTAATTTTTTTCTATATATTTTAGTTGACCAATTAATTTCTATTTTTAGTAGAGATGGGGTCTTGCTCTTGCTCAGGCTGGTCTTGAACTCCTGACCTTGAGTGATCCGCCCGCCTCGGCCTCCCAGAGTGCTAGGATTACAGGTGTGAGCCACCGCACCCGGCCGGGTTTGGGTTTTTAAAAAGGCATGAAAGATCATAGCTGCCAAGTTTGCCGTGAGACGCTTGTCAAAGACCACTATGATCTCTGGAAGTGACGTATCCCTTTCACCAGGGCAGGGCGTAAACCACACTGCAGACTCCCCTTGGATCACGAGCACCTCCCCCAACTACTTCAGCAGCGCATCTTTTCACCCCAGCACACAGCCTCAGAAGGACACGCACAGACTCAGAAACCAAACTGAGACGAAAATCTACCCCTCACTGTCACTGTCATCAAGGTCAAGAGAGACCCACAATGTTTATTCTGTTTTATGACTCAAGAGGGCTGTGGGAAGAAATCTAATTAGCTATGTTTATCCTCTAAATAAAATTTCCTTTGATTAATAAAATGGAAAAAAGCAAGTGTGCCCAGGATGGTTTCAGGACTTAGCTGCTGAGAAGGCACCGGGTACAGAGGGGAGCAGGGTTAGGAACACCACAAACTCTCCCCGCATATACATACCAAAAGGGCTGTCATGTGCAAAGGAGATTAAACTCAGTCCGTGTGACTCCAAAGGTTAGATAGAACAAGAAACAATGGGTGGATGTGCCAGGGACACAAATTCCAATTCAATCCAAGCAGGCTGGGCAGGGGAGCTCTCTAACAGAGATGTCTAAAGATGAAACAGGCTGTTTTGGGAGGCAATGATTTCCCCATCAGTGGAGGAATGCAAACAGGGCTGGGCTGCCTAGTCACAGACACGTGTGAAAAGGGAATCTAGTGTTGGCCCCTCTACAAGGGCAGGTTCCTTGCAAGTCTTAGAGTCATGGCCCCATCTCATATTTACTCAGTAACAATCATCACTTTACCTACACGGAGAACATCAAGATAATCACACCAAAGACAAGAAGCACTGAGGTGAGTTCAGTGAGGAGCAGTATTTAAGAAGGAAGTGTGGCCAGGTGTGGTGGCTCACAACTGTAATCCCAGCACCTTGGGAGGCCAACGTGGGAGGATCACTTGAGACCAGGAGTGCAAGACCAGCCTGGGCAACAGAGCAAGACCCTGTCTCTAAAAAAAAAATTCTAAAATTAGCCAGGAATGGTGGCGCATGCCTGTAGTCCCAGCTACTGGGGAGGCTGAGACAGGAGGATCACTTGAGCTCAGGAGTTCGAAGCTGCAGTGAGCTATGATCGAACCACTGCACTCCAGCCTGGGCAACAGAGCGAGACCTCGTCTCAAAAACAAAAAGAAAGAGAAAGAAAGAGAGACAGACAGACAGAGAGAGAGAGAGACAGAGAAGAGGACACAGACAGAATAACCAAAGAACAAAGAGTTTTCTCCAGACCTTATCCTGAGTCTTTGGCGTAATTGGTGTGGTTATCTGTGTTTGGTGTGATTATCTGAGTTTTTATCTATACAGAAATCTGACTTGAGAATAAGTCTCTGGGTGAAGCCCTCTCCTGCCTGCAGCTAGGCTGAGGGTGGTTCTGGCCCACCCACAAACATAGACTGCCTAGGAAACTCCAACCTGGACCAGAAATAAATGAGAATCTCAACAATCCCTTCAGGCACATCACCAACATCTATCTTATCCCAATACAAACTCTCAAAACTGTCATCAGCTGGCTGCCCTCTTGGCAGAGGAAGGAAGTCAACACAAGGAAAGCTGGGAATGCCACAAAAAAGGCTGTGAACACTGGTGGGGCTTTGAGTGCTAGCTGGGCAACCAACAGAGAACACAGAAGATAGCAGCCTTGACGGAATTTTCCAAGAAACATTTGATGCCCTTGGTTTAAAACATATAACCTTTCAGTACTAGGAAAGGAGTGGAAAACAACCTGTAGACTCTCAGTGAGGTTTTGAAAGATATTAAACTCCACACAGAAGCTGAGCCAAAGGCCAATGAAATCACTCCCATCAAAAAAGAGAATGAAGAGAACTCGCAGGACCTGAGCGGTCCATGGCAGAAATGTCAGAATAACTAAACTGTAAGTTACCCGAGGACAAGGACAACCAGATCTAGTTTTGGCTTCCCAGAGACACACAGAGAGAAGGTGTCAGTGAACAAACTCTGGGGAACAGACAGCCTCTAGACAGCTTTGATGATCTGGGACTCCTGATCCTGGAGAAAATAAGTTGATATTCTAAAAAGGAACACTCAGAAACTGGCTTGTGTCAGAAAAGTCTCTGTGCCTACAGACAGAGCCCTCATATGATACTCTTCAGTAATATTTTGATATTGAGAAAACAATGTCAATATCACCATTGAACAGGCTATAAATTTGAAAAAGTTTGGTAAAGTCCTTCAAAAGTTGGGTTTTCTAAAAGCCTGATCTTTGTGGTACAATAATAATTATGTTCTCTAAGCCGGTACAGTTTATTTTCAGATTCTTGTATTAAAACACAAACACCACATATTGATTATCTTGCTGTCTTCAAGCAAATCTGATTTTTCTCTCCACTGAATCTGATAAGACATAAGCATGATAAACTTCACTCTCCTATTAAGCATCGCATTTTATCCTTTTAGCAAAAGAGAGAAGGAGCTAAAGCGATACAGACACATCATGTTTAACACAAGATTTGAAGCGTACCCCCTATAAGCCATGATAAAATTAGGGGCAGAGGTTTAGCATGTTGAAAAAGGAGTTTGCTAGGTTCTATCTGCAGTTTCACCAATAGTTAGCATAAGACTTTTTATAGGTTTTTAGCAAATAATACAGCCTCAGCTATCTGTAGATTAGTTTTTTTCTCTCTTTCAATTGTTGTTGAGCCTCTTCAAACTTCCTCCCCACCCTAAACACCCATGTACACATGTTGGGACCGTGCAGACACGGTCAGAGTCCTGCCCGGACAGGGAGAGGGGTGATGGAGGCTTCCAGGGTACTCCTTCTGCCAAACTAACCAGCAGCCTGGAGTAGCGAGGAGAGAGAAGATGGCAATCTGCCCAAGGATCAGGCTTCACTCAGGTCATAAGCAGAAAGCCAGGAACAGGAAAGAAAGCCAAGGTTGCTATCCAGTGGCAGTATAAACCATCCTCTGCATTACCTCAGGGAAAGGGACTATTAATACAATTTATTGAGGACCCTGGGTCAGGTACTGTTTCGTGCATTTTGCCTAGGTTCACGGTGAATCTTCCTAACAACCTGGAAAACAGGAAAACTGAAGGACAAGGAGTTTAAGTAATTTGGACGAGGTTACAAAGCTCACAGACGACAGAGCTGGGGTCGTGACGGAGTCCGTCCCGTGGCACGGTCCTTGCTCGGCCACTTTACTAGGCGAGGCCACCCCCCGAGCACAGTCCCCACACGGCAGGCAAAGAATCCCCCCAACTAACACGGGATCCCCCTCACTCAAAGTGGTGCATTCTCACTGGCCAGAACCCGGAACCATCTTGGCTGCAGTACCTTCTGGGCTGATGATTTGTGCCTTTAACCTTCCAAAGTGGAAAGGATCGTTGCCACCTGTCAAGCTCAGAAAGGGCCAGGACTTAACGCAGGCATCGCACAATAAAAATAATCTAAAGGGAACTTTCTGTTCATAATTCCCTTCTGGTTTGGTTTTCCAAACCAAACAGAAGTTTTATTGGACTTATTTCTCTACATTTTTCTTGTAAGAAAAACAACTCCCTGGTTAGAACCACACCTACTCTTGCTTCCAACTGTCTAAAAGCCCTAATGGCCCCGGGCCCACCTGACTCTTCCAGGGAACTCCTGGCTTTCCACAGTATGTGGCATCAGCGTCCACCCCATCCTCTCTCTGCGACCTGCAGGCGTCCTAGGCTCTCCGTCTCCCTCACGCCACACCAGTCAGCACTGCTCCTGGCCGACCCTGCCTCCTGACACCTCTCGGCCACTCTCCATCCCACACTGGCACCCTAATTTGGGACATATCTCACCTGGATTGCCACAGGGCCTTCTAAGTTGTCCCTTGGCTCCAGGCTTGTGTTCCTCCAACCCACTGTCCCCATGACCAGTATGGTCTTTTCAAATGTGTCTAGTACATTTGTACTTCAGCTTAAAAAGTATTCAATGGTTTCTTCCTTGGCTCTCAGGATGAAAACACAAGCTCCTCGGCATGGTATACAAGACTGGACCCTGACAATCTCCAGCCCCAGTGGCTCCCCGCGTAGGCTCTGCACCTACTGTGGGTCTCTGAACGCACCATGCTCCTTTGCTCCCGCGTGCTTGTCTGGCCAATCACACTGTCCTCAAGCCCCAACATCCCTAACTCTCCCCTTGACCTGATTTGGTACCTTTTGTCCCCCTCCCCTCCTGGCCACAGACACACACACACACAGCCCTAGCACTGGCCTCTGCCCAACCACACACTGTGATTGTCCTTTTACTTATGGACGTCCCCTTACAGATGTCAACCTCCTGGAAGCAGAGGCCTTGCTTATCTCTACAATGTTTCTAATGGTCTCTAATGGTCCTCAAGGAACACATTGAGGGGAAGAAGTCAAAAGGCAATTGTTAAGAGCATAGCCCCTGTACTCTGGGAGGCCGAGGAGGGCGGATCGCTCAAGGTCAGGAGTTCGAAACCAGCCTGAGCAAGAGTGAGACCTCGTCTCTACTATAAATAGAACGAAATTAATTGGCCAACTAAAAATATATAGAAAAAAAATTAGCCGGGTATGGTGGCGCATGACTGTAGTCCCAGCTATCTGGGAGGCTGAGGCAAGAGGATCGCTTGAGCCCAGGAGTTTGAGGTTGCTGTGAGCTAGGCTGACGCCACGGCACTCTAGCCTGGGCAACAGAGCGAGACTCTGTCTCAAAAAAAAAAAAAATGTAAATATCATCAATAAGGGGCATTTTGTTTTCCAGCAGCAAAAAGCCTCAACATTATTCTAATTCTTATCTTTCTGATAAGAAATCTCATCCATGTGAGGCCCATAAATCTTATCCATGTGAGGCCTATTTTTCACAATCATATCTTTATACATCTCTGGGGGTGGTAGGAATAGAAGCAATTCAGAAAAGGAAACAGAGGAGGAGTCTTTTTTCACATTACATTTGGCTAAAAACAAACAAACAAAGGCCCACACATGAGGTTGCTGTAAGTTACAGCAAGTCAGGCAAGACCTCCTGTAAACGCTAAAACTCAGTTCTCATAGCCTTAGCGGAATGCCTTGAAACTCTTTACTCACACAAAGCCATTCAGGAAGGCCACCTCCCAAGAGCAGGGGCAAATCACCGGACCTCTGTCTGCAATAACCGGACGCTCCAACGGCCACCAACTCTACCACATCAGACAGAAGGAAAACTCATGTCAAAGGGACAGATGGCCCAACCTTCCAATGGCCTGTGAACAGACCAGGAATAAGGCAATCGTCATACATTTAAGTTAGTATCAACAAGTACGATAAACACTAGTATTTGGTAAGCACTCAATATTTGGATAAACAAATGAATGCAAGAAAAAATTATTTGTTTCAGAACATATTCACAGCCCAGCACTATGGATCATTCTGGCCATTAATTCAGTATACACACTAATAATTCTTTGGATTTGCCCAGCACTTTCGAGTGAGTTTGATTACTGTGCTCCCACGGGTTTGACATTTTTAGACACAGTTTTGAAATGAGGAGCCTTTGGATCAGGCAGGCGTCTGGTTTCCTGAGATACTCACTCCAGGCTTTCAGTTCCCAACCTCAGGGCCCAGCCGACACCACTAACCCAGCTCCTTCACGTTTCTATGTCACGGCCACCTTGCAAGACAGCAGAACAGGGGCCACAGAAAGTCCTGGGTTACTCCCATAGGCTCCTGACAGGCTGTTCACCTCCACCCTTCTCAGAATGCTTAACTGGCACCAGAATAAAATGTTTAAGATGGCCTGCAAGCTCTGCCCCCATCCCCACCCACTCTTCTCAGAATACTCCCCCTCCCGCCCTCCCTCCAGCTACTCTGGCCTCCTAGCTGTTCCCAAAACACACCCTCCTGCCCTTATACCTAATGCCTTAGGGTCTTTAGTGTCCTGTCCCCTCTTTCCCCCAGGCAGCCAGCTCCAGCTGCTCCTTCAGATTATCAGAAAAATTCTCCCAGACCATCTCCTAGAAAAGGCCATGCTGATAAAGGAGGATTCTCCAGGCCCCTCCTCACAGCACACCTTATCTCGCCTCTTAGTTCTCATCACACACCTATGTGCCTTCCTCGGTTGTGTGTTTATCGGCATCTCCTCCACTAGGTCTCCCCAACTAGAATATAAGCTGCTGTGAGTGAGGCCTTTGATCTGCTTACTGCCATGTCCTAAGGGCCAAAGTAAGGCCTGGCACACCGTGGGCGGCACTTAGTAAATATCTGTATTAAATAAATGAATGAATAAAAAGCATTTGCATTAAATCTAAGTTGTTTTCCCACTGGGTAAAAAAACAGGTCACCTTCTAAGAGCTTTTATGTCTTCTTAGAGCCCTGGGGAGAGGTTGAGCATCGCAGAGGAAGGTGACAGGAAAGTGAACGCAGGAGGACCCAGCAAGTCCTACTAATGACCAGCCCTCTCAGGGCTCCCTGACCCCACGGCACTCCCCGCTCACTGACCCCACCACACACCTTGGAAAGGTAGGGACAAACGGAAGATTGCAAATGACAAAGCAAAGAATGCTACAGAAATTAGGAAACCTACACAGGGTCAGAGCAGAAAGATTTGGAAAGAGAGAATCTGACCTGAGGGCAGAAAAAGGGAAAACTCCCAAATCAGGAACAGCAGGTAGGAATGACCCAGCAGTGACACCAGTGTCACAGGAGGGCTCAGACACACAAGCCAGAGTGTGAGCGAGAGAGCAGCCCGTCCCAGCGGAGGGGGAGCAATGATGTTGATGTCACCATCGACAATGAGGGCAACGGGATGGGTGAAGTGAAAAAAGGAGCCATCATCTCGACAGCTAATGTGGACACAGCCCTTACAGTTGAAAAAGCACCACTGCGGGCTCACTTCCGCAGCACAGATACTAAGATGGGAGCAATACAGAGAAGATTAGCATGGCCCCTGCACAAGGATGACACACAAACATGCAAATTTGGGAAGCATCCCCTATTTTAAAAAGAAAAAGGAAAAGGAAAAGTGTCGATACAAATGTGACTTTATTGATTCACATAAAAAGACAACAGAGTGG
Organism: Lepilemur ruficaudatus; assembly: GCA_963574885.1. NCBI lineage: Eukaryota > Metazoa > Chordata > Mammalia > Primates > Lepilemuridae > Lepilemur > Lepilemur ruficaudatus. The sequence goes on along the minus strand of CAUYRT010099043.1, from coordinate 44,743 downwards.
GCAAGTACAATGATTAGCATGTCCATTTTACAGGTAAGGAAACCAAGGCTCAGGAAGGTCAAGTGATTTCTTGCCCAAGATCACAGAGCACACAGGTAGCAGAGTTGGAGCTTCAGGGGTCTCATGGGTTCAAGTATTCCCAGACCATCTAACGATGAAATTCCAAATGAACTCGATTCCTGAATCCCCTCTAGATGTGACTAACAGGGCTTTAGCCATGTTACACTAATAATAACTACTCAAAAGCAGGCTGTCCCTCCAGAGTATCTCCAAGGATTTATTCCATGACCTCTTTACTGGGATAAAATGTGGTGTTCTCTAAGCCTTCCTAGGGTGCTTAAAAGCTGAAGTGACCAAAGAGAAGTCAAACCTAGGGCCTTTAAAAAAGTTGCCTCAGGGCTCTATAAAACCACAGCCAAGTAGCTGCAGAATAACTGAACAAAACTGCTACTAAGAGCATTTTTACAGGAAAATGCACCCTTTGCAAAAATGTTCGCTATAAGGGCCCATATTTTTCATTAAGTTCCTCCAAAATGTCCTTACCATAGCTTTTTATAGAAACCTGGCTTCAGAAAATCTGTGATAGCTTCATTGGATTTATTAGAACTGCATTCTTCACTTGAAAATATCTTACATGCTACAAAAAAAGAAGAAAAATGGACTCATAAATCCATGAAGATGCTGTTCTGCTTTTCTCACCAGTGAGTAGATGCAAAATTGAAAAGAGCGGAAAAAAGGTGACTTGCCCTGGCGTTTCAGGAGGTCCAAAGCTGAACCCTTTCAAGCTCAGCAGGGAGAAGGGAGGGCAAGAGATAAGCCACTTCCCTGGAAACACGGCAGGGCTTCCAGCTCCCTGGACTTCTAAGTACGGTTAATAAGAACAAGCACACAGGAGGGTGGCTGCCTTGGGAAAGGGCTGAGGGGGAAAGACAGCTCTAACAGTCTATATCAACACCTCCAATTGCACTGGAAGCAGATACGAAGTCAAGGCTGATACCCCAGGCAGCAAACACATCTCAGCTCAGGGCACCAGCCAGTGCTGTGGGAGGCCCCTTTTCCTCCGTGGAAGCCTTGGAGGGGGGTCAGGGGAGATAACCAGGCTCTGGGGCAGTGCATATGTCTTCCAGAAAGGCAGGGCAACCCCCAGCTCTGGGGATGGGGCAGGGGTGCCTCTCTGGACACGGTCACCAGATCTCACTGGCCATTCCCTCGGGATAGTTCTTTCCTTCTGCACAACGTCACCTCCATCTATTTAGACTGAGCATTGGCCAGGCTGCCTCCAGCCAGCCAGATGTTGCCTTTCAAGGATTGCGTATTTCTCTAATTATTTCCAGGAGAAGCAAACACTCCTGAGCCACTGAGGTTTGTCATGGAATTCACTTTTCCCCACAAAGGGCGGCAGGTTGGCCTCTGCCCATCGCTTTGAGCAGGCGCACTCTGGGGTGGGCCATCTGAATCCCTGCAGTCAATGAAACTGTTTTAGAATAAACTCCCTGGCCACAGTGAAGAGTTAATTCACCTCCCAGGTTTTACTTTCTGCTTTTTGGATTGAAGGGTAGTTAACTCCATATTTCTTTGCAAGGAGCATCACTGTTGAGGAAGAAAGCATTTTAAACACACTCCCATGCTTGCAAAAACAGTATCATTTTCTCAGCAGCGGAGTCTTGGCCTAAACGCTTCCAGGAAACCAGCATGTTGTCCTGGGCCCCAAAGAGGGGCATTTCAGCCTGGCTGACAAATCTCAGCATTAGTCAGGGGTGGGCTGGCCTGGCCAAGACCACCGTGGAGGTTGCCACTGAGAAGACAGACCCCTTCGTCAACAGCTGGCAATCAAGGCTCCTTAATAGTCACTTTTGAAAGACTCGCCTGGCATCAAGTTCCTGGCAGGCACTGTGGAAAGAAAGTACAACCTCAAAATGACAGCAAAGGATTCGATGGTGGCCTTTTCTGACATCATTCAAATCATCACCTCCAATCTCTTGAGCAGACTCAGAAAAGGGCCCACCCCTTAGATTTTCATTTGAAATATTGCATGCGCTTAGAAGCTCGAATGCCTACTGCCCTCCTCCTTGTCAAGATATTTGGACCTATAGCCCTAAAACTCCACACAAAAAACTGGGAAGCCTTCCTGCGGTTTGGGGTAGCAAAAAAACAAAAGGTCCCAATCAACAATTTAATCTGAGGCACAAAGGCAGAGGTCACAGCAGCTGAAAACTTTGTACTCTCAACCACTATGCCACTGGGTATTTAACTTATCAAATGCTTGCCAAGTACCTACTATGTCCAATTCGCTGCACCTTCAAGGTAGTGTTGAAGCTACATTGGGAAACCAACACACAGCAGGGGTGTCAGCTGGGTTAGCTTCAGCTGCATGTAATGGAAAACCCCCAAATAACTTTGGCTTAACCGATAGGAAAGAAGTGTGGAGTAAGCAGTCCAGGGCTGGTATCATGGCTTCAGGTCATTAGGGATCCAGACTCCTCCTTTCTTTGTGCTCCACTTACTTAGAGCGTGGCTTCCATCTTCATGGTTACCTCATGATCCATGAAGGCTGCTGGACTTCAGCCATTGTATCCATGTTCCAACCAGTAGGTAGGAGAACAGAGAGAAAGCAAAAAGGGTACATTGCCCATATAAGTCAGTCCCTGGAACTTTCCCGTAAGCCCCACACATAACACTTCACCTTTTCTTATTAGAGCTTAAATCACTAGCCCACACAAAGAGGAAGAGGAGGCTGTGAAATACAGTCTTTTAGCTTGGCATACTGTTCACCCTCAAAAAATCAGGCTTTTGCTGACTGAGGAAGAAGGGGAGAAAGAGAACAGATACTGGATATAAATTAGCAGTCTTTGCCACACAATGCATGAGAAATGTGAGGACGAGCCAATTTGGAACTCTGCTAAGTTCAGAAAAGCTGGTAGTAGAACAAAAAATAGGTATGGAGGAACGAGGGCTCAAATGACATTCTTCAGGGACAACTAAAAACTTTATGAAGTTGAAGGTGTTTTGAACAATTTTCCAGAACAATCCACCTTTGAATTAAACATATATCATGACATATTAAAGCTGGTAAGGAAATTTCTTAGGCGTCCTAGAACTAGGGCTCCATCAGAATCAGTTGGGAACTTTAAAAATACAAAATCCCTGAAACCCATTCTTGAAAATTCTGATAGATGGTTTGGGATTGAGGCCTACAATTCTGCCTATTCAAAAAAAAAACAAAAACAGGTAATTCTTCTGATGGGTGGTTTGGTTTAAAAGAGACACTGCATCCTACCCTTTATCATTTAAAAGTCATGTGACTTATCCAGCCTCCTGTTAGATGTTAGGCAGAATGAAGACTAGACTATAAATCTCTTCATTCATAATCTAGTCCTCTTTTCCCTAAAATCACCTCTCTGTGAAATTTGAATTTGGGCTTCCAGGATGCCAAACACAATGATTCAGACCATCCAACCATCCCACCGGTCTTCTAGCTGAAGAGTCTTTATCCGTTTCCAGGCAACATTCAATCTCCAACTAAACTGTCCTTCCCTACCCAACAGCAAACGTGGTACAATCAACCAACTGCTCGAATCCCAAACCCTGCAGTTAGACCTAACACCTTCAAAAAAGTGTGCCTTGGCTGGGCACAGTGGCTCACACCTATAATCCTAGCACTCTGGGAGGCCGAGGTGGGCGGATCGCTCAAGGTCAGAGTTCGAAATCAGCCTGAGCAAGAGCGAGACCCTGTCTCTACTAAAAATAGAAACAAATTAATTGGTCAACTAAAAATATATAGAAAATATTAGCCGGGCATGGTGGCGCATGCCTGTAGTCCCAGCTACTCGGGAGGCTGAGGCAGGAGAATCGCCTGAGCCCAGGAGTTTGAGGTTGCTGTGAGCTAGGCTGACGCCACGGCACTCTAGCCCAGGCAACAGAGTGAGACTCTGTCTCAAAAAAAAAAAAAAAGTGTGCCTTGGTGCTACAATGCCACCTGGAGTTGCGGACATGCGGGGTGACTTAGAAATGGGTATATAAGTATATATATGTGTGCACAGATCTGCGTCTATACACCTACATCTACAGCCCCCTTCTCTGAGATCTCAGAGACCCCGGGGAGGGAGGCGAGAGGGATCATCCAGGGACAAATGAAAGAGGCGAGAGATGATCCACATCTTAGTCAGCATCTGATTGAAAGCCCTTCTAGCATCAGGGAATTATGCATAGCACACAGGAGTCTCAACGCGAGGCAGCGTCCACCACCAGCTGGTGGAAAGGAAAAGGCCAAATTCTCATCTCTGCCCTGCAGAAGGTAGGGTGTGGGCCCAAGTCCTGAGCACAGCGTGGTGCCTGGCACCCTGGCAGCCTGCCCCACGCAGAGCCTGCCTTTGGTGGGACCAGGCTGTGGCTGGACCTACCCAGCTTCCCTCTGTTCCTGCCCGTTCCCAGAGCCCGGTCCCAACCTTCCCAGCGATCCAACAAGCCTTAGGACATCCTCACAGAATATTCTCTCTGCATAGACCCACCATGGGTAGTTTCTATTGCTAAAAATTAAGAACTGTGTTTGATGTACTCATGGAAACAGGGAGGGCTCCGGTTCCCCGGAGGTGACCCATTGCAGCAACTGGGCAAAAAGGAAGGATTTAAGGAAGATCCTCGGGCCAGGCTAGAATCTACCTCACGCTGGAACCAGAGGGCACAAGAGGGATTTGCTTCTGGCTCAGACCAGCATTTCCGCAATGTCTTCTCTTCCTTCTGTTCGCTCCGTCTTTCTCCTGACCCTGTCTGCCTCCCTTCTTGACAGCGATAAATCCGTCTCTCCTCTTCCTTGCCTCTTACATCTAAGAACTAAAGGTCTCTCTTTTGACTAAAAACTGAAAATCAAAAATATCTCACTTCTGATTCTCAATTTGTGCTTTGAAAGCACCAGGAAACGTGCAGAAACAGCCTTTGATAAGGGTGGGGGAAATGATGCAAATTGGGGCATTTATGGCAGATAATATAAAATTTTAAATGTACACACCATCCAACCCAACAATTCTTTTTAATTCTAGTAATTAACCCTAAATAGAAGAATTACACAAACACATTTCCAAGAGTGAAATAGTTATATACAAGGTATTTATAATAGCCCAAATAGCCATTAATGGGGGGTTGGCTAAATTATGATATATCCACACCATGGGATACCTGGAAGCTATTAAAAACAAGAAAAACTTATACACATAGCCATAGAAAGTATCACAACATATTGTTAAAATAAAACAAAACTAAGTACCAAAATAACAGATACAGGTATAGAGTAACCCCATTTCTATAAAATAACTTATATGTATAAACATACAGAAAAATCTAAAACAAAATTTACCAAATTCTTAAAAAGTAGTCATTACTAGAGATGATAAAACAGGGCGCTTTCCATTTAAACCACACATTTCTGTAACGCTTCAATTTTGATTACAAACATATGTTATTTTTATAACAAGAAAGAAAAAAAAATAAATGGACGTAAAAATGACCTTTGAGCATCCAAAACTTAGCGTGCTGTGACGCCCACAGTTTTCTTTGCAGGCAACAGGCAGCCTCAAGCCTGGCAGCCGGCACAGAGCACAATTCCACACCAGCTTCCTTCTTCCTTTTCTTCTTACACACAACTCCACACAGGTGGAAGTTACAAGCCCCATCCCCAAGCCAGGTAGAAGCAATAAAACAAAAGCATGAACTATAATTATGGATGGCTATGGGGGGCGGGGGGAAGCCTGAACTGCTGCAGAACAAACAAGGCAGTTACAGAAAAGGACTGAAGAACCATTAAAAAAAATCATAAGAATTAGAAGCGCAGCAATTTCCACGACTATTTAGTGTAATGCCAAGGGGACTTACACACCTAGAGCCTCTAAGGAGATCTCCCAGCGACAAATAAGACTAAGAAGAATCAAAATGGTAAATTTTATTTAGTGCCTTGAGTTTTACTAATGCAAAGAAATGTGATCTTATTTAAAATGTCAATTAAAAAGCTAAAGGTTTAACCTTTCCACTTGAAGAAATTAGCTTCAGAAATCAGGAAAATGAAAAACGAAAAGCCTAATTGCCTGACATGCCCTATAATTAGCCTATTGTTTTTCTTTTGGTTGTATTTACTAAAGTTTTACGAATTCTGGTTTTATTTTTAGGAGCCATGAGATTAAGTATTTATAATTCTCAAAAGAAATTCCCCCACACCCCCCAAATTAACATTTACTCATGCTAATGTTGTCCTAGGTCAGCCAACCTCAGTAGAAAGATTACAATACTCTTTGCTCTTAGGACAAAACCCAGAGATCTCCACTGATTGTCATGAATATGTAAAGTCAAGATTGTAGAATTGTTTGTTTCCTGTGTCTTTCTTGTGTGTGTGTGTGTGTTTTTTTTCTCTATTTTCCCCCACAGGAATTTTATTGGCAGCAAAAACAAGTCCTGGGTCTTCAAGAGAAGAAGCATGGCTTCAAAAAATAAGATTCCACTTTTCAAAAAATAATTGACCAAAATTTCAGCCAGCAATGCACATTATTAAAATACAAATTACAATTAGGATTTTGAGATTAAATTCAATGTTGAAGAAGTAGAGAGTAGAATCAGGGTCTGCGAAGGATGGGAAGGAGAGGAAAGGCTTAACAGATACAGAATTACAGCGAGATGGAGGAATGGGGTCTGGTGTCCTATAGCATGTAGGAGACTGTAGATAACAGTATTGATTGTGTATTTTCAAAAAGCTACAACAGAGGATTTTGAATGTTCACAACAGAAAGAAATAAATGTTTGTGGTGATGGATATGCTAATTATCCTGACTAGATCATTATACAGTACGTACGAGTATTGAAATATCACTCTGCACTCCATAAGTATGTACAATCATTACACGCCAACTAACAATAAAAGGGGAAAAAAGAATTGTGAGAGCAAAATACAAACGTGCCTACATTTTCAGAGAAAAAATAAATTCAATGTTGAACAACAATAAAGGCATGAATTGAATGCACTTAAAGGAAACATGGGGCAATTGTTGTTAAAAATATGAGGCCAATGCACTTTAGTACTGTATTCTCCATTCAAAATACTGTTCCCACGTGTTAACATTCAAGTGGGTTAAAACAATAGAGGTACGTGTACCTTTGCAACTGGGAAAACAACCTGCCGGTTTGAGCAAACTCAATTTATACCATGACGCCAGCCTGGTTTTTCAACATGCTCAGTTACTAGGTTTGAAATAAGACTTTCAAACACCATGCTGCCACACTTCCCATGGCTTCGCAGGGCGCTATCGACCCTGGGAGCAGAGTGCACAGCACTTCACAGTGTGAGGCCAGGTGCAAACAAGGCAGGGGCACAGTCCCTTTCCCCATTCCCCTTTCCTTCTACCTCCAAATAGAATAGGAAAGAGCTGAGATGATGCAAACCTGGAATACCACCAAGTCTTTATTCCCGGGCATTCCATTCATGGCTTTCCTATTTCATTGGATGGCCACCCAAAAGATCCCATTAACAGGATCTTGCTTGCACAAAACCACCCCAATTTTGTATTCAAAAAACAAAAAAGGAACAGAAAGCATACTCAGACATAAATAAATGTGGGGGGAGAGGAAATACACCCAAATATTAAGACTTGTTTATCTTGATAGTAGAACTGAATGCAATTTTTAATTTTCATCTTATACATTTCTGTATTTTCCATATGTTTTACAATAAGCATCTACTGTTTTTTATCATTACAATTAAAAATGAAAAAAGAGCAAAATTTAAATGTTACAAGGTGTTCTGATTTATATTCTACAAATAGTGAAAAATGTCATGAAGACTATGTACCAAGAAAAAAGGCTCATGACATGTTAAGTGACCCAGGGATAAAACACAAATAATCTACTCCCCACAATTAAAACCATACAGGAATAAAATGTTCACGGGGGTTTGTTCTTGATTTTCTGTAAAGTGGTTCCATTACTTTTATAATTTAAAAATTAGCTTATAAAACATTACAAAAGTTAATTTATAAAATTTACATCAAAAATAAATAAGACCTCTTAAGGACCCTTAGTAACTTGCAGGAAGAGAAATCAAGAGAGTTGTGGTCAGGAGCCTCCTGGTTCCTGGGTCAGCAATACCATTTCTCCAACACAGCCCCTGCAGCAAAAGGGGGTAACCAACACAAAGGCCTATGGGTCCCCTCTGGGTCAGAGGCTGACGGTGGAGGAGAACACAGCTCTCTGCTTCAAAGCCATTGGTGGTGACAAATGCCATGGACACCAAGGTTCTTTGACTTCTGCCCCCAACCTGCTCACCTCCTCTCTGAAGCTACACTGGTCAGTTCCTCCCCACATGCCAACCTTTGCCTCCCCCTTATTCTCAGGTTAATGTCACTTTTCCAGAGAGGCCTCCTCTAAAAAGCTCACCTTCCATCACACCTCCTCCTCTTTATCCTGCTCAGCCTCTCTCACAGCTGACCTCTGATCTTCTCATTGTGAAGATCGGTCCCCAAATCCTCTCCCAAAACCCCCCTCCTCCTCTTCTCACTGCTCTGGGCATTGCTCTTAGCAAGGCACGATTATTGTGTTTTACAAAGGCATGAGCTGGTCAACAGCCCAGGGTTCTACACTCAGCTCTGCCAGGCATTAGCCACCTGGCCTTGAACAAGTCTCTCCAGTGCCTGGTACCTGCTTCCTCACCTGTAAAAGAGACGACTGGGCCGGCTGAGTTTGAAAACCCATCCTAGTTCTAACATTTCCACGCTTCATGATTTAGAAATATCATGGTGCGTGTAAACATACACACTTTTAAATCATAGCAAAAATAATTTATTAAGTTATGACATAGCAGTAATACTTAAATTTTTAAATAAAAGTTTACTAAGTAAACTTTTATTTAAAGATAAGCAATGCATTATCTCAGTTTCTTGCTAATCGAGTTAAGACATGTTCAAATGGCACATTTGAATGGCAGAAGTGTAAATTCCAGAAAAAGAGATAACACAGTAGGGATAAGAGTACAGACTTCCTCTCCCACTACTGGCAGGGTGGACTCCACTTCCCCCACTCCTCTCTAGGCAAAAGACAATGGGCTCCTTGCCCCACTACTGGGGCTGTTTAGCCATGTTTCTCTCCTCCACAGGTAGGCCACACTCAGAGTCTTGGTGATAGCTCCTTCCGTGTGTTCCTAGAAGTCATAAGAACATGGCCATCTCTGCCCAGTGGACTAATGGTCTGTGTAGCCAGGGGTTGAGTTCACATCCCTGACTTCTTCCTCCAAGACTTTATGGAACCCCGACCTAAACCCACAGATTGAAGTAGTCTCTTTTAATCTTCCAACAGTGCCCTATGGATGGTTTCTCCCTTAGACCAAACCTGTGTGATTTCTGGGTCCTTCTCCTCCACTGCACTGTAAACCTACCACTCCTTGAGGGCAGAAACCAAGTTGTGTTCATTTTTATATATTGGGCACAGCGCCTTCCATATGGCAAGTGTACTATAATCATTAAAGTGGCCATCATTAGGGTTAAGCACAGAGGCTACGGAGTCAAAATCAAGTGTGATACAACACAGTTCCACCACACACTCACCGGAACGACCAAAGTGCAGACCACAAGCAATGCAAAGCACTGGCAACTGGAACTCACGCACAACAGTTTCACGGTATCGACCGTAGCTCCGCCACAGTGAGATCCAGCAATTCTGATCCTAGATATGTACCAAAGAGCTACACATATACAAGGCACGTATGTACAACAATGTAACATGACTAACAGCCAAAAGCTACAAACAACCCAAAAGCCCAGCAACAGAACAGAGAGATCAATTATTCAGGCATGTTTACACCATGAAGTATACAAGGAGAAATGCAGCAATACATTTAGCAATGAGAATCATTGCTACATGCAAATCCATGGATGAATTTCACAAACATAATATTAAGTGAAAAATGCCAGATACTAAAGAAAACATACGGTAAGAATATGACCACATATTTATGAAGTTCAAGTCCAAACTTATCAATGGTGATAGAAACAGAACAGCAGTTACCTTTGTTGAGGAATAATGACTGGGAGGAAGCACAAGAAAACTTCTGGAAGATTCTGTACACTTATGATTTATATACTTCTTACTTTAAGAAAACAACAAGGCCGGGCACAGTGGCTCACGCCTGTGATCCTAGCACTCTGGGAGGCCGAGATGGGAGGAGCACTCAAGGTCAGGAGTTCGAAACCAGCCTGAGCAAGAGCAAGACCCCATCTCTACTAAAAATAGAAAGAAATTAATTGGCCGACTAAAAATATATATAGAAAAAATTAGCTGGGCGTGGTGGCACATGCCTGTAATCCTAGCTACTCGGGAGGCTGAGGCAGGAGGATCGCTTGAGCCCAGGAGTTTGAGGTTGCTGTGAGCTAGGCTGACACCACAGCACTCTAGCCCAGGCAACAGAGTGAGAGTCTGTCTCATTAAAAAAAAAAAAAAAAGAAAACAACTAGGTTTGTGCCATAACTCTAACCACTTACTAGCTGTATGGCCTTGAGCAAATTTCTGCTTTTTTTTAAATTTATTTTATTTTTAAAAGCCAGTCAAATTTAGCAGTGGGGAGCTGCATACCAACTTTAGTGACACTAATGTTAATAAGTTCTGATAAGCCGGGCGTGGTGGCTCATGCCTATAATCCTAGCCCTCTGGGAGGTCCAGGCAAGCAGATCATTTGAGCTCAGGAGTTCGAGACCAGTCTGAGCAAGAGTGAGACCCCATCTTTACTAAAAAAAATAGAAAGAAATTAGCTGGACAACTAAAAAATATACATATAAAAAAAAATTATTAGCCGGGCATGGTGGCGCATGCCTGTAGTCCCAGCTACTCAGGAGGCTGAGGCAAGAGAATCGCCTGAGCCTAGCAATTTGGGGTTGCTGTGAGCTAGGCTGACACTACAACACTCTACCCCGGGCAACAGAGGGAGACTCTGTCTCAAAAATAAATAAATAAATAAGTTCTGATAACCCACTACCATCAGACCAGCCATTGAGCAAATTTTTTAACCTAGCTAAGCTTCAGTTTCTATATCTGAAAATGAGGATAAAAGCAAAAACATCACCTACTTCATGGGAACATAAGAATTAAATTAGGCAATACATGTAAAGTACTTAACACAGTGCCCAGCACCTGGTGAGCCCAACACACAACAATAAGATCAGCGGCAAACATCTACTGATGCCTTCCTTGGTGCCAGGCACTGCTGTAAGCTGTAAACTCTTAACCGCCATGGATACCATCTCTCCCAGTTCCTGCTCTTACCTAGTGCTCGAGGCCAGAAGCAAAGGCTGTGACCTGGGCACTCAGGAGTCATCTGTGCCTAACACCAACCACAGCATTTGTTCCTAGGAGAAGGGTGAATCACTAGTTATGTTGCGGCTGAGATTTCAAAGAAAAAAACTGGCAGGAGTCACACATGAAGATTAATTTCAGACCATTGAAGAGAAAAACGGCTTTAGCTTCTGAAAGCTGCAGCTGCTTCTTGTGAGAGTAGAAAGAGTATTTTATTCTGGTGAAATAATTCATGTTAAATTGAGGAGTCATTTGGGAACTGAAAGAGCTCATCCTTCTTCCCTAAGGAAAGACAGGAGACAGTTCACTGTCTGTTAAAAGTTTTTCATGTTGACTAGCTAAATTTACTATCCTTTAATGAATCTCAGATTTACAACTAAAGTAATTTTTAAAGTACATGCTTGCTGTGTAAAGTAATGTAAAGTGTAGGTCATGAAGCAAGGGACTCAGATTATATAAGGTCATTTTAGTTAAATGAAACACTATTGACACTGATACAATAGTCTCCAACGCACATGATTAAACTGCAGATTTAGGAATGACTCACTTCTCATGGATTTTGGCTTCCACTAAGGAAAGGCAGACTGCCTGGGTTTGAACCTAGCCCCACCATTTAATAGCTGTATCACAGTGGGCAAATTACTTAATCTCTCTGTATCTCAGTTTCCTCAGCAAAATGGGATACTAATAGGGTTATTGAAAGAACTAAATGACTTAATACACCTTAAGTACTTAGAACAGTATCGAGCACCATTGAGTGATACAGAAATGTTAGTATCATTAATTTTTATTACATTTTCTGATGTAGATGCAGAAAATTATACAATTTCATCACAAAATTGGCAGATACAACATAGACTATCTGAAAACCAGAGGAGGACATATACCAAGATTATGTCAAGTTAGCATGAACAATTGTTTTTGTAGGTATACACATGCACACACACAAACAACATGCACTTTCTCTCTTGCTCTCTTAAGAAATGTAAATCGACTCAACTAACTCTAGAATATAATGTACCAATGATCTCAGGCTCTTTGGATCCCAAAATGATCCCCAAAAAGATGTGAATTACTCTTCTTCCAAATAGTTCTAAGGACTCGTTAAAAAAGAACACACACACCAAAAAGGTATATTCATTTTTGCACTTCAAAAATATGCTAGAACCTTTCCATTCCTTTCAAACCTTTCCATTTGAGGAGCAAAGTGGATGATGTCCAAACATGGACTCTTTTCATCTGTCGCAGAAGAGACCCTACAAAACTTTTACATTTTCCTCCAATTGTAAACGCTGGAAGCTTTTCATTTTGTTCCAAAGGAAATGATCTTACCACAGCTCAATGATATCATCATTGTCTGAGTAGAGTGGGCATCCGGGAGCCACTACCAAAGGACTAAATGCTAAAACCCAAGAGTATAAAAGTTAAAAGCAACTCAATGGAAATGTCAGTTACAGCATTCTTTCAATTTACAGGAGTCAAACTCAGAAAGAGAAAACACTCCAGCAAGGGAGTTATGAAGAATACGAGCACGACATAAAAGGTCGCACTCTACTTCCCCTTCCCCCAGCCTCATCAGTAAAAAGGCTTTCCATACCCACAGGCCTTTGCTTTTCTGTGTGGAAGAGAATTATACTTGGAAACACTACTACAAACAACTCTTTCATCTCACCAATAGGCACATTTATACCTTTCTACTAACACTAGCCAATCAGGTTGAAAATCCCTACCTCACGACTATTATCTGTGGGGTTTTCCTGTTCTCAAGGTGACATCATTAAGATAGCAATTTTTGATGTATTAGTCCAGGGGTATTAAAGAACTTTATTTTGCTTAAAAAAAAAATGCTCGTACTATACTTAGCAGACATTGAAACATCTAGATACATCTCCATTGAAGCCATACACAACAAAAGCAGCTAACACCCAACCGTGGTTCTTGCCTTTGCTCCACTCCCCGTTGGAAAAACCTCATGCAGCTGTATCATCCAGAACTTGGCATGGTAGAATGCTTCAGTAGGAGACGGACGATGTACAGAAAGTTTCATACTCAGACTGATTCCTTAGCAATGAATTAGATTTGGGGGGCTCACGGAGGAAGTAGGAAATGACAGCCGTATTTTTTAAGATAAATTTCCGCAGAGTCTACTTTCTTGCTGACTTGAGCTGCTTGGTTGGGTTTTGACACTTCATAAACTTGCTTTGGGTCTTGACCTAAACATTCATTCACTCTTCAAACGTGTATTTGACTCTACTAGGTGTAAGATACTGTGCCAAATACCAAGCAGGTCAAAAATTTTTTTGAAAAGACCTTATTTCACTCCTGGACTTCTTCTCTTCTGCAACCTGCCTGGACTCCAACCACACACAGCTAAGAACGGCACTGTGTCCTCTCTATCATCTATCATCTGATAACGCCCACGTGAGGACTCTGGTCTCCTCTCCTTACGCTCCCCCACACCCACACTCACCCCCACTCCCCACTAGGAAAACTCCTATCACTTCCCTATTAGAAAGGTCACACGCACAGTGATTTTTATAAAATCCAAACAGCCAAGAAGGGCATGGAGTAAAAAACAACATTTCCCTCCCAAACATACCACTAATCCCACGGCCCAGAAATAACTATGTTTCTTGGGACTTCTTTCAGAAATTCATATTCACAATAAAAAATTAAGACTGCTTTTAAACAAAAATGGGATCTCAGAATACATACTGATTTGCATCTTGCCTTTTTTTTAAAGTCCTTAATAGTATATTTTGTGAATTTCTCTATACCAGTACTTGCAGATTTGCCTGATTCCATAATGTGGGTATACCTCGATTTATACCGTATTTTATTTATGCCATAATTTGTTTACCCCGTCCCTTGTTGGAAGGCATTTAGTTTATTTCCAGTGTTTGATTACTATAAGGTTGCAACGAATATCTTCACATATTTGCCAGCACACTTGTACAAGTGTGTTCATAAGATAAATGCTTAACTGTGGAAGGGCCGAGTCAAAGTACATGCATTTTTAATTTTGACAATGCTGTGGATGACACCAGCAGTTACCCACCCACAGCAACTGCCCCTCTCCTCCTGGCCACAAAACCCTCGTTTTGACCCCTCTCCTCCCAGTGCCCATGCTCTTCAGGGAAGAATGGGCCCCTATCTAGCCCCAAAATTGGCCTAAGTAAGCTATTGGAGCCCTATTTCCCCATGGCAGTCATTGGTTTAGGTGTGGGCATCTAACCCAGTTCTGCCAATGAGGCATAAAGAGTTGTTTGGCGGGAGCTCCTAGCAAACGTTTTCTCTGCTTTCCTCTTTTCCTGCCTCTGGACATCACGTTGAATGAGGATATGATGGTTGGAGCAGCTGCAGCCACCCTGGAACTATGAGAAAACAAGCTTGAGGGCAAACATCAAACACTGAGGCTGAGAAAGTAAATACCCCTGAGTCTCCAATTAACCTCCAAAACTGCCCTGTGGACTTCTTATCCACATGAGGTAAACAAATGTCCTTTTTAAATGTCCTATTTAAACCACTTTTAACTGAGTTCTGTTTACTTGCAGGTAAAAGGAACCCCACTGCCAAATTGCTCTCCAAATAGAAGCCCACTGAATTTATAATCCCACCCACCGCCCACGTGAGAGTGCCTGTCTCCTCACCCCCTTGGTTGCATGAGGTTTCAGTCCCCATCCAGCCTCGGTGCATCTTCATGAACAGCCAGAGCCTCTTCTTCCTAAGGGAGTCTAACAGCTCTTCTCTAAAGAAAGGATATATTGCAAAATGGTAACAGAAAGGCTGCTTATCCTCGGCCAGTACTTCGTTCTCCTTCTCCCATGTCATGCCATGTGAGGCACAGGAAAGCAGATGCTGTCTGTCATCATGGGGCCAGGATATGCTGTAACGCCCAACACCAGTCAGGACTCTCTGCCTAGGCTGAGACAATCAGGTGGTGTAGAAAGGCAAACACTCGGCTGGCAACCAGGTGACCTGGTTCCCATTTGCTACTTACGAGCTGTTTGGCTAAAGAGAAGTCACCTAACCTCCTGAAGCCTGTTTCTTGGGATGTAAAGGGAAGGGTCTGGAAGCTAAGGCCCAGGGTCCTTATGAGGATTGGGACATGGTGCACGAAGGCCCTGATGGTAACTGTCACTGACTATTAAAGGTGGGACTTAGGCGGACTTCCCCACGGACCCTATGCTGAGAGGGGACCATGCAAGGGGTAAGCCAAGCCCCTGGCCTCCTTAAAGACTTTGGTCCTTCTTTGTCCTCATTGCCCTCCCAACTTGTCACACTCCTGCCACCACAGTGGGCAGCCTGTCAGGTCATGGTCAAGCCCATCATTCTGTTCCTCCCACAGATAAGCGGCAGTCCCAGGAGCACCATCGCAGTGAATGAACATGAAACCATGTTTCAGAGCAGGCCAGGCCAATTTACAGTAATCATCAAGGCCTGGGCCGATGCCTACACAAAACACATAGGATTTCTCACCCAGCCGGCCTAGGTTTAGCAAGCTCCCAAAAGGCTGGTTTGGCCCATACTTCTTCCCTCTTCCCTCTCATTCATTCTCTGCCATTGTGGTGAACTGGATTATTGTTCTCAGTGCTTCACTCCTCTGTCCCCATCCACCTGCTTTGCCATGTGACTATATTACCTCCTACTAGAGTGAGCCAAGTAGAAGTGCCCACCCTATGGATATTGGCCATGTGATCTGCATTGGCCAATGGAATGGCAGAACTGTCAGCAGCCGGTTGTGAGCCAAAACCTTAAAGAGGCATCATGCATTTCCACTTGCCCTCCTGTGCTTCTGTGATCTGCCAGGACATGAGCATGCCCTGCATATCTACTGCCCCTTCTGCCCGGGCTCTAGAAAAATACACGTGGAATAAACCTGAATCCAAATGGAAGCCTGGAGACTGCCTTGGCCCAGCCAAGCCCAGCGTAGGTCGACAGAACCACACCCAGCCTACAGACAAGTGGTGGAAAATAAATATTTGTGGTTATGAGATGTTGAGATCTGGGACTGCTTGTTACACAGCAATATTATGTGGCAAAATCCAACACAACCATCATAAGAACACATATAATTAAGATTGCCTGGCAGATAATAGACACACAATAAAATATGTATGCTTGTTTTTAGGAAATCTGAATGCATTTATCATTCAAACACATATTGTGCACTCCTACACATGAGGCACATGGGAAGTTGAGTGAAAAGAAAAAGGCTTGGGAGGCTGAGGCACGAGGATCACTTGAGCCCCAGAGTTTGAGATCAGCCTGGACAACATAGCAAGACTCTATCTATAAAAAAATTTTGTAAATAAATAATACAAAGGCAACTAATCCCTGCATGTGTGTGTGTTTTGGGGAGGGTGAGGGGCGCAAACAAAATTCTAGGCTTCCTATATCCTACCGGGGGAGAGAGGAGGGTCTGTGTTCACAAAGCTTCTTCCCATTTCATTCATTCATCCAGTTACCATTCCCAAATAAATCACAAAAGGGATGAAATTCAGCATCTGTGCACCTAAGTGAGCTGATTCTTACATTTACCGAGGGGGGGAATCTACTTCTCTCTACAAATGTACTATTCGCTTAACAGACAGCTGGGAACTAGAAGTTATTTTCTAAAGGACAGAAGAAACTTGAATTATTTTTCATGAGCTCCTCGGTTCTACCAACCTTCACGTATTCACTCAACATCCTTTCCTGAGCACCTATGACGCCCCAGGCATGCGATCCGCGGCTGTGTTGGGGAACAGCACACAAAATTCCCAGTCCCAGCTTATTTAAAAGTATAGTTGACATCCCCAAGTAGTGTAATTTAAAAAAAAAAAAAAGCTTCCCTCACAATGTCTTCCCATTTTACTTTTAGAGGAATTTTGTTTCACCTGCAAATGTGAAGATTCCCCATGCATTCTCCTCCTTGGCAGGACAATACCAGTTTGGCCATACTCCTTCTTACATTCCCCTACACTCAGAAAGCTGTGAGAGACGCACACATTTAATAACCAAAGCCAGGAAGTCTTTTCAACGATCTTTTGGCAGTGTCAAGAAAATCTACGTCCACTGGTTGGCCCTTCTCACATTTATTTTCTCCCTCAGAACTCATTCGTCAAGCGTAATTTCTCCATCTGCCAGTCGGGTTTTCTTCAGGGCCAAGTGACATCACCCTGTCCCATGGATTGGACAAGCTTGCTGGGTGCGGAGGAGAATTAGCTCTGATAACAAGCAGCATGTCTACGATTCTCATTGGGAATTCACCAAAGTGAAGTGTGGTAATAAGAGCAAACACATACAGCTCAGCCTCCAGACGTGGTTCCAAGCACCTGCATGTAGGAACCTCCATAACAGAACCCCAGAGCGGGGATCTGGACCCAGCAGGCCGGGCCCAGAATCCGGGCCCTTCTGCAGCCTCTGTAAAACCCCAACCTGGGCCAGCAACTCTGGACTGCCCTTATCCTCCTGTCCTTGTCCCCTACAACGAGGGTCCCCAGAAAAGCAGCACAAAGAAAAGACCCTCCCAGAACTTCCTTTATTTCAGGACACAGCTTCCCCACCTCCACACACTCCTCTATGACAAATCTGAAAGTTTTCCACGAAGCTAAAAGCAGCCTGCTTCCTCTTCGCAGCGCCGGCTCTCTCTAGAGTCAGAGACAAAAAGAAGAGCTTCCTCCAGCCATCAGGGCACCCCCCCAACATGGCTCAGAAGACTGGCACTGCTCTCCTGATGCCTTCATATCTGCCCACTGAGGCCCCCGGCGCTGCTGATAGGGTCAGAAGGCGGGGGAGGAGAAGGGAAGCCAGGAACTGCCCTTCCCAGGTAGGGAAATGCTCCCCAGGCCCAGGTCCAGTGTCTCTCCAGTAAGCTGGTTTTACATGTCTATGCAGCTTCAGCTGAGGAGGGCAGGATACAGAGAAGAATGTCCTCCACTCCCTGGCCCCACCCCCATCTCTGCACCCAGTCTGGGTCAATGACAAGCTACAAATCCGGCCGAGGCCTCCACCTGGAAATCTAAAGCAAAGGATATTATTAAAGTCACAGGTTAAGGATCACTCACTCCACAGCTCCTCATTTAGAAGCCTGCAGGGGCGTTAAATGTAAACACTTCCCAAGAATGCTTTAAAACAGAGGGAGGTTTTTATTAAAGGACTTAATTGAGGGCCACTTCTCATTGTGGAAAGCTTTTAAACCCATGAATAAAAGAGGCCTGGTGGGTGTTTTCCAGACACTTGTTTTTAAAATCTGCCACGCTGTCATGGGGAAATGAAGCACAGCTCAGGCCCCTGTGTGTGCTCCTGCTGCTAAGTCCTCAGCAGAAATAAAATACTCAATAAGACCTATTCCCCGGCGGCAGCAAGAACCTGGCATGAGAGCTTCATTCCAATATTCATTTCAAGGGTCATTAGAAGCACTGAGTGGGAAAAGTGGAAAACATAAGGCTGGCCACAGAGGACCGAAATAAATGAAGAAAGGCATGCATTTTAAAGTTTGCAAACAAAACACAACTTGGGACATCAACAGGCCTAATGAATCTGAGGCTTGGAGAGCTCTGCAAAAAGACACCAGGTAACAAGCAGCGAAGTGCTGACACATGTTGTTACACAACGCACAGACGAACCTTGAAAACCTCACGCTGCGTGAAAGAAGCCAGATGCAAACAGCCACCTATTGCATGAAATTCACTGATATGAAATATCCAAAAAAGGCAGTTCCATGGAGTCAGAAAATGGACGAGTGGTTTCCAGGGGCAGGGGGAGGGAGGAATGTGCAGTGACTGCTTTAAGGGGTACAGCGTTTCTGTTGGAGGGGGTAAAAAAGTTTTGGAATTAGACAGTGGTGACGGTTGCACAACATTGCGAATGTACTTAATGGCAAGCACCGTGCACTTCAGATGGGTTAAAATGGAAATTTTATGTTGTGTGTATTTTACTGCCAAAAAAAAAAAAAAAAAAAGACCAGGAACTCCAGAAAGATCCTTTTTCAGCTCCTAAACCCAAGTACAAATACACATGCTACAGGCCAAAATATTAATAAAATGAATATTATTTTACTAACTAGTAACTAACTACTAATTCTTTTCCTAACAACTCGTGTATTGAGCTAAGCTTTTACCTTCACCGTGCACTTAACAAGGACAAGTCACTGAATCTGCACACCAATCTTCAGATGGATGTCACTGCTGTCATTATCGTTATGTTCGTTTTACAGGTGAGGAAACCAAGGCACAGTGAGGTCAAGTATCTTGCCCAGGGTCACACAACAAATACCAGAGAAGCCAAAGGTTGAACCTAGACAGGTAGGGTAGGCAGGTACCTTACACCACACTACCTGCTGTCAACCACCGGCCCACACTGCTACTGAATCACACACACTGCTACAGGAACTGTCTTGGGACCTAGTTTACCACTTTGCCCACGACCCAGATATTCATTGACCATCAAGCCCTTGTCATTTGTTAGTGGCCCTTAGTGATCACCTTTGAACTGGGCGCTCTAAAACACACCTTCAAAAGGCATGCCTTAGGAATCACGCTAACACCATCCCGTGTGGAGAGCTATTTTCACACGTGCAGAGTCATTTTATGCAGTCGTGGGAGGGTCATCCGATTACCTGTCCTTTCACAGAGGAGAAAAGCTAGAGACTTGCAGAGGCTGTCACTGGCCCCAGGCGCCACTCTGCTGGCGTCTTCCTAACAACGTGAGCTGTTTAGGGTCTCACTGGTTTTAGCACGGTTATTTATATGTAAATGATGCAAACAATTACAAATGCAGTTAAGGCACACTTAATGGAGAATAGAGTGGCTGGTCCCACTTCAGGGGCACCTATGGGGCAACCCAGAAGCATCAGTAAAAGTTAAATTCCATTCTTTCCACCCTACTTAAGAAAGGAGGAATCTTTGTCACTGGCCAATAGCTCCCTTTGATCAGGGACCTTTAAAAGAGCTACCACTGTTTGAGGTTCCACTGCGCCAGGGTTTCTTAGCCTTGGCACCACTGACATTTTAAGCTTTGTCGTGGGGGACTGTCCTGTGAATTGTAGGATAGTTAGCAGCATCCCTGGCCTCTACTCACTAGATGCCAGTAGCCGCCACCACCCCCACCCACCAAGAATGTCTCCAAATATTGTCAAACCTGTTTGAGAACCACTTGACTATGTCAAAGAGATGTGGCCCTAACAACATTACACTCCTATTTTACAGATGAGGAAACACACCCGAAAGAAATGGAAGAGGAACTTGCCCAGAACCACACTCCCAGTGACAGGCGCACAGGGCTTCCAATCCAAGTAGGTGAGACCCACAGTGTGAAGAAGGAATGAAAATACCGCAGAACTACATTCTCCTGGCTCATGTATTTAAATGTTAAACTGTATCTCACCCTTGGAAAATGGATGGTGGGCTTGAACCTTACCAGCATGTGGTCCTCAACTCCAAAGAAAAAGTATGTTCTGCAGGCCCTGATGGCAATACCCTGCAAATAATGAATGCTTTAAGCAAACACAAGCAAAACCTATTGGCCACGAGAACTTGAAATGCATACAAAACAGCACGACTTTATCAAGAACTCTGTCTCATTTTTGTGAAACACTCCCCACCCTTCTTGGCATTCATCTGTTTTTTCTGTTCAGAAATCACTATGGCTGCTAGAGAGAGAGAGATGAAATCCAGGGATGTCAAGTTTGAAAAGGCTGACTGTCTTTCCTCCCTCTGAGATCCCTCCTCCTTATGGGTTCATGTACAGGTTTGTGGCAATTCAGACATGTAAACAAAGAGCACTGTTGGTATTCTAATGGCTAAGATAAAGGCATGTGCAAGCAGTCAATGATATGTTGAAGAAATGAATGAGCTGAAGGAATGAATGAAGAGCCAGAGCTCTGTGTTTAGAGAGGCAGTAGCGGTCAGTAGCACAGCTCAGAGCTGGAAGACCAGGGTTTGAACCCTGGGTCCCACCACTTGGAAGCTGCACAACTTTGACAAGTGACCCAATTCCCATAGCCTTGTTTCCCTCACCTGTAAAATGGGTCTATGATAGTACCTATCCCATATAGTTGCTATAGGAAAAGCTCTTCAGACAGGGCTGGAAGTAAATGCTCTAGGAGCATTTGCCTCTGTTATGAGAATTACTGATCTTGGGCAGGTCTTCTGGGAAGAGTCTGACCACCGTTTCTCTATTTTGTACTCTATCCAGCTGCCTCACACCCAGGAAGTTGGACTGAGCCCTGTAGGGAGAGGTGGTCATGACTTGAGCAGGCCAGACCAGAAAAATCAGCTAACAGGTAGGTTTAATCTCCCACCCCCCATTCCCTCTCTCCCCTCATTCTACCTTCTCACCAACCACCACCCCCACTCTCCAAAGTTTACAGATGGCCCAGGGCAGCACAGATAGCTAGGGCTGAGCTGGTCTGGCCACATCTGGCACAAAGGTGCTTAAGCTCCAAACCTGAAACTCACAAGTAAAAGAAATCTTAAGTTTGGTAAACTCTACCCTGCAGTCCCTTGGCAAACTATTCTCTTTCTTTCTTATCTCTCCCTCCATTCTTTATCAGTTCCTCTCTAGCTCCTAAAGCTTTCACAGTAATCACCACTGGAAGTAAACTTTCCAGGTTTTGATGCTTGATTAGGGCAAGGAGAAAGGCTAATCAACTTTTAAGCTGCTGCTGTAATTCTGAGCAAGTCACTGTTTTTAGAAAGGAGAATAAAAAGCACATAAGCCCAAAATGGTGGGGAATTAAACCTTTTTTTTCTTAAGCTGTCAATACAGCTTCAACGAAGTTCAAGGATATATATTAGTTCATAGGATATACTAGAACCTCTTTATGACTTTGAAAACTGGGCCATTTCTTTTTCTTTAGGAATCAAGCCCAAAGATCCCAGATGTTGAGAGTTCTAACAGTGCACACTAGAATCCCCAAATTTCCACTCAGTACCTGTCTCCCAATTAATTATTGAGGCCAAAACTAGAAAATCATGGTCACCTTACCCCAATCCTCTAGCAAAGAGATAAGTAATAGTGAAAGATATTTTAATAATAAAGAGGCTTTACAGGCCTAAAAAAAACTGCAAAGCAGTGACCTGAGCCATTACATACTCTACGTAACGCAAGCAGAAATCCCTGTGATTGGGCAGTAGAGAATAAAGTCTACCCTGTCAACAAAGAGGCTTCCGGCCAGGCTGGCAGAAATGTTTCATGTTCATAACAAATGCCCTGTGCTCTAATCCCAAACACTCTAACTCCATGACGACCCTCCACTAAGTCCCTGGAAATGTTCCCTAGCTGATCCTTGCCGGGTCAAAATTGGCTACATCCTATCATAGTAATAAACACTCACTCACTGTATTAAACTCATCGTCACTAATGACAGCTCCATATGGCCTCTAAGCCCCTGCTACCTGTAATTTTGAGAGCTCAAGGTAATTATCCATGCAGCAAAGTTTTGTTTTTGCCATAAGTACCATACAAACAGGAATTGATGTGCACAACTTCATTCTACTCCAGAATGTCCAACATCGAATTTTGTTTTTAATCTCTTACCCAACAACCAATTATCTACAGAAACTCAGAACTTTGTAGAACATGAAGAAATGTGGAGATAACATATCTCTAACCTAGGATAGGGGACCCATCCAGAGCCTTTCTGAACAGCCTGATCTACCCTCTCCTTTAAAACACCCAGAAAAGTAGGATTCCATAAAATTCCCCTTGGGATCACACGGCCGCAATGGTTTTTAGTCTGCTATTACACCTCAGCTGGTAGAGGAAAACAATAAATCAACCCAGATCTAAGAAGACCTTGATGTTAAGAAAAAAAATAAACAAAGCACTGAGAACACAATTTCCTCATCAGCTCTGCTTAAGAGGCGCAAGAAACAGTGGGAGGAACTTAGTTTTGTGTTCAGGCAGACCAGAACGCTGTCGAACCTCAAACTCTGCCTCTCTCCATCACTGTGAGCCTCTGCAGGATCCAGTGCCTCTTTGGGCCTCAGTTTCCTCACCTGTAAAATGCAGTCACTGCCACCTGCCTCTCAGGAATGTAAGGGTTCAGAGCGATGGAAGAGAAGTGCTGAGCCTGCTACCTGGCACTGGGAAGGCGGTCAATAAACAAATCGGAACTATTCTTACAACTGCGGGGTTATCAGCCCTATGGGTCAGCTATTTGGAAAGCACATTCCCAAAGGAAAAACAGTGTGAAGTCCAGTTTTCAATCTGTCCAAAGAAACCTGAGCTAAAGTGACAGTGTATGACGAAGAACGAATGTCCACCCACTGGCTGGAGGCACAGACACAAACCAAACCACTTGCTCTAAGAAGTCCAATGGCTGCTGCTTTCTCAGATGCTTTGTACTCTTACCAGCGCTGTCGCAGAGGCAGCCACAACTAAGCTTACTTTGCCAGTTAGCAACACGCCACAGATGGATCCAGCCACATTCTCCGCAAGCTTCCCACCCAGAGGAAATGTCCCTGTTCTCCTGGCTCCTAAATAAGCAAAATGCATCCACCGGAACCTTCTCTCTGCAGGATGGATACCTGTGCCCTTCCCTCTCCCCAGTATGAAATGTATCCAAAATCAGTCATTTAAAAGTTGATGTAAGGACTTAATACGCACTAATTTAAACCCAGGTAAAGTGTTTCTTATGGCTACTGTGCCAATGAATTGAGGTAGCTACCCAGGTGAGGCCAGCCAGGTGCCCCACAGCACCCCACAGTCTCTGTGTTTATCTCGATTATAGAAGTTCCTAACTTACGGCTACCCACAGTTTCCATCCCCACCCAACTGCAGGCTCCTTACTCAGGGAGTGTATCCTCAGCCACTCAGTGGGTGACACTGCGGGTAACATGGAGCTTTGCTGGTCGTAGAGGCTTCATACGTATTTGTTCAACGGGTGAGTACTGGGGGGAAAAACACCATCAGCGTGAATGGAAGGTCAAGTACTCTCTCTCCCAAGGCTGTTGGTTTGGGGGGTGGAGAAGGGTGGTGAGGGAAAGGGGTTTGGAACTGGAACGTTTGACAGAAAACTCCAGCAGGCTTTCCCTCCTCCATGAAGGCCAGTCAACCCCATTTTTAGGGTTTTCATGTCATAATTTGTTTCTTGATAAGAGCAATGTCACATGGCAGAATAAAGTAAGCACTTGGTCATCCAGGGAAAGTTACCCAATTTTCAGTTCCCCTTGAACTTTGTTTTCCTGCTCCGATGCCAACTTCTCAGCTATTTCACTGCCCCTAAATACCAGGATCAGAGGAGGAAAAGAAAGGAAAAGCACAAGATTGGTTGGCTTTTTTAAAAACATCAATGACATCTCTAAATGGGTTTCAGGGGGAAAGTTAAAGAGGCCATTGAATTTCTCTCACCATCCCTCACCCCATCAGTACAGCAAATTAACTTAAAAAAAAAAAGAAGAAGCTGATAGGGCAGTCAATTCTTAACACAAATCAAAGGTCTCTTCTGGACGCTGTATACCATTCCCCTAAATGAAGCCCCTCACTAACTCTTCATATTTTTCTTAACTTTCTTCTAATCACTTTAGAATATTAGAGCTGCTACTGCAAAGTGAGAAATTTCAATGAAACTGTTTAGGTCCACATTTACATATACTTTTTCTTTTCCTTTTTTTTGGGGGGGGGGAGGAGGATCCAGAATGTATTATTAATATTATATTCCCAGTGTAACTACCGCTGTTCAGGTGCAACTTTTCAGACACCAAGAGCTCAACAGCAGCCTCAAAGAAACATTTTTCCCCCAAATTGAGACAAGATTTTCAAGTTAACAAACTATTCAATAATATGGCTTTACTTTGTTGGCATGGTCCAAAAAAAAAAAAAAAAGTAGTAAAACACTTTCCATATGGTCTTGTTCCCCAAAGGTGAGGACTGGGGTCAGGGGCCACCCTGTGAGACCATGCACTCCATATAACCTCCATTCTCCAGCCAGAGCCAAGACAATTAAGATGTCTCCCAGAGTGGGCACACTTCCAGCAAGTGAGTACAGCAATAGGAGCAAAGCATGGTGGTGGAAGGTAGAGAAAAGAGAAAAACCAAGTGGGCAAAACTATATAATTTTTTTTTATTTTTCTAATTGAACGTTCTTTTGACTCCTGTTAGGAGCTGGAAATGAGCACAAACATTCCTTCACTTCTGGAGGGCATGAAAGTATGTCATCCCCCTGCTAATAAAAATACAATGCACAGGGCCAGCACCTAAGAAACAATTAAATCCACTGATTGTGGCCAAGTAGCAACATCCAGGTGGGAATCTTATACAAACATCATACTTGGGGTACAACAGTAAATTAACCAAGCTCCCTGGAGACTATCATGTTAATAACAAGGACACTGAAAACACACTTTCTTAATAAAATATTTATGATCTAATTCAGTCAATATACACCTAAGTTCAAAGCTTCCTTAGTCCCATTTCCCTATCATTTTTATGATTATTTGAAAGGAGTCTGAAGTATCATCTCAGATGTGCCACTCCACTGTAAGGCACTAATTCCCTAACTCAGATATTACTGTCAACAAGAAATATACACTGTTATATCTGCCGGGCTTGATCATACATCAAGAATTTAACCTATTAACAAATGCACACACATTAACACAAATATCAACCACAAAACCTTAAGGATCTTGTTAACTTTGCTTCTTAAAGGAAAATTCCCTGCATTTATGCAAAACCATTCTCTCTGTACTGGACGTGGGATAATCCAAGAGCTAAAAAATTCCTAAAGTATTTGTTCTCCTTTTAATCTGAAATCCTTTCCAAATATGACAAGTCAAACTATCCCTTGGTTTTCCCTGAATAGGACAACCTTATCTTATAACCTTGACCCTCACAAGGACTCCCTGGTCCTAATACCTACACTCACAACTCCTTGGCAGAAAGTGCCTGGCAATATTTACTGTAAACAGAGAGGCAGAAACAAAGGGAACTTCAAAAAGGCACCATCTGCAGTCTAAGGTTGCAAAGCACCAACCAACAAGGTGTCCAGGTGGAGAGGTGGATTATGGAAGACTCAAGAGTGCCTGACATGTGTTCTATATGAGGATTGCTGTTTAGTATTTAGTGGTTCAAAAAGCTGCAGGTGGGAGCAATCCCTAAAACAGAGGTTCTCTAACTTGTTTGCACATTAGAATCACCTGGGGGGCTTTTTAAAATTCCATTGTCCAGGCGGCAATCCACATCAACTGAATCGGGATCTCTGGAGGTGGAACACAGGCATCAGTATTTTTAAAAACTCTCCAGATGTGCAGCCAAGCTTGAGAACCAATGTCCCCAAAAGAATTTCCAGCGTGCTTTGAGCAGCACAAGCAGCGTTGGAAGGGTACTGCTTCCTTGGGGACACACATAGCAGACATACAAAGTTTCTAAAATCCCGTGTAACTAAGTCCAACATGACAGCCAAGCTACCTGTCTAGAGGCCAAACGGTGATGCAACTTGGAAAAGTCCCTGGGAAAGCTAGGATAGTGCTCTCAGTGAGGCAGAAGCTTTTAGGGATGACCTGCCTGGACGGTGCAGTGGTGGAGATGGCCAGGGACAGAGAGGAGGCCACAAGCCCCCTTCTTTTCATGGGACGGGCTGGACTAAGCATGCCGAAGAATTAAGTACAAGGTAGGACAGGGTCTACGGTGCTCCGCGTGGGTCGCTCCCAGCTGTCGCTCGAGCCCGAGGGTCCAAGTAGAGGTGCGAAGGCAGCCAACCCCTCTTCACTAAAGGAAAGTCCTGGAGACCCTCCTCCGTCCCTGCCCCGCCCCGACGCCAGTTCCCCGGGAGTCGCCATCGGTCCTACACGTCTCCGGGCAGGGCGCGGCTCCGGGGCCAGGAGCGCACCTTCCAGCCCCAGGACCCGCGCCCCTGGCGGCGGGAGCCGCGCCGGCTCCGAGGGCGGACGCGCGGGCTGAGCGCAGCGCACCTGGCGCAGCCCGAGCCCCTCGGGGGCCCGCCGCCCCGGGTGGCACCTCGGCCCCCGGGTCCAGCTCCCCTCCCACACCCGCCCGCTCTCGCTCCGAGCTCACTCACCGCAGCTGCCACCTCGGTGTCTCGCTCCCGCTGCAGCCAGCAGAGCCCGGCCGGAGTGCAGGGCCCGCGCCGCCGCCAGGAGGCCGGGCCGAGCCCGCGCCCCGCCCCGCAGCCGCCGCCTCCCGCCCTCCCGGAGGAGGGGCAGGGCCCGGGAGGGGCCCAGACCCGCCCGAGCTGCCGCGGGCCGTGCGCCTGGCCCCGGGAGCCCGCGCCCGACGCCCCCTCCCGGGCGGCCCGACCCTCCCGTCGCCCCCAGCCTGGGACCCAGACTCCGCCCGGACTCGGTCTCGGATCCCCTGGCGCGCCCTCCCTCCGCCCCCCCCGCCAGCACCTCTTCTGCACCCCACCTCAAGCTTCGCACTCCTCTCCGGCAACGCTTTGTCCTCCTCCCCAGATTGGAATGTCCTCCCACCTCCCCTCCGCCATCACCGGGTATTTTCCTTCTCCCAGCCTCTGCCTTTCCAAATGCCCCGTCTGCAGAGGGCCTTCCCTGTTTCGCGCCCCCCACTACCCTGAGCTCAGTTTCCCCCTTACCCTTCTGTGCAGCCTTTTTCTCCCCAACTAGTCAGAAACTTAAGATGTAATACTTTTCTTCTACCACATCAAACCTACATATATTTATTGAGCACCTACTATGTCCAGACACTGGTGGGGTGGTATAAGATTACAGTCGCCTTGCCTGGTACGGTGGCGTGCGCCTGTAAGTCCCAGCCACTCAGGAGGCTGAGGCAGGAGGATCCCTTGAGCCCAGGAGTTCAAGTCCAGCCTGGGCAACATAGTAAGACCCTGTTTCTGGATAAAAAAGAAAAGAAAGATCCGCAGTCGCTATTTGCAATGCAAATGTCTATCAGAGAGGCAGAAAAGTGACTTGCCTAAGGTTGCAGGGCTGGGATTAGAAGCCAGTTTTCAGGTTCTAGTCTAGTTTAGGCCCATGGCAGGGGAGGATACTGCGACATGCTGCTCAGTATCTGTGAGAACCTGGGCAAAAATATTATCATTTCTGAGCCTCGATTTGCTGATCTGT
The DNA here is from genome assembly GCA_963574885.1 of Lepilemur ruficaudatus. Lineage (NCBI taxonomy): Eukaryota > Metazoa > Chordata > Mammalia > Primates > Lepilemuridae > Lepilemur > Lepilemur ruficaudatus. The sequence goes on along the minus strand of CAUYRT010099043.1, from coordinate 16,400 downwards.
GAAATGAGGAGCAGGATACTCCACTGGGTTGTGAGAATTCCCTGAGAAAAGAGACAGGAAAATGCAACACAACCTGTATTTAATAAGTAAATGTTTGCTGACATACGAAATGAAATACAAACTTGAAAATTCAGTAATTCAAAATAACAGAATAAAAGGACTTCAAAAAGTAATAGTGAGTGATTCATTAACAGTAAGAAAAATAAAAGATGTCAGGTAAACGTCCACAGGAGGCAGCAAGGCCCAGGGAGTCTTTTTGAGGAAGTGGGATTGAGCTATTCTGGAGATAATGGGGCCCGGGGAGTTGAGTTGAGGAAGACACAGCAGAGGGTGGACCAGGGTTCCTGAGCAGGGTGCCTGGGCTATGGCACTGGCGCTAGAAGGCAGGAGAAGGCACCAGGAAACAGGATGGGGCCTGATGGTGGAAAAGCCTTCAAATGCCAAAGTGAGGCCGCTCAAGTCAAGCACACAGTACCGGGAACCTCAAAAGGGTTGAAATGGAACCTGCATTCAACAGAGAGCGCCTACATGGCCCTGGAAACGTGGGAGGGCAGAAACCGGAAGCCTGGGAACCAGCAACATAACAAAGGGGGATGGTAGTAGGGAGGGACAGGAAAGAGAGAAATTTCCACAGAAGGCTCCTAAGACTGGATGACCAGATGTGTGCAGTGAGGGAGTGGAAATGGCAGAGACAAAGCTGTTTCCCGGGTGGGTGCCTCGGAGCACCGGAAATAGGGAGGATGGGGAAAGAGAACGTTTGTTATGAGAGCTGCTGAAGGTCCTGTGGAAGGTGAGGTGATGGTGGAGCTTTTCGGTAGGAAAACCCCCGAGGGCTGCTGGGAAGTGGAGGGACATATCTGCGCAGCATCCAGTTGCAGGGTGAAAGGACAGTGAAGTGCCCTCACTTAGGGCAGAGGAAGCAGAGGGTGTCAACCCAAGGGGAAAGAGAAGCGCCCCTGAGAGTTGTTGGGAAGAACCAGGGGGGTCTTTGATGGAAGCCAAAGGAGGAGGACTCCTGAAGGAGCAGGCTGTGCCCAATGTCACTAAACCACTTCTCACATAGACTCTTACAAGGACTCACAGAGAGTATGCACCCAGTAAATATTTAACTGTCGAGAAAATATGATCAGCAATTGCCCTCCTCTTCCAGAGAGATATTCTGCTGATGACAAAAATAAGGGGGAGCAGCGGGGGGCAAGGATAGAGGCAGAGGAGGTCAGTTATCAGAGAAACTGCTTTGATGCTGCTGTTGTCCAGATGAATGCTCAAGCCCCCCAGCCTCAACCTCAGGCAGACACTTCCAGGCAAAGCTTCTGAAATTTCAAAGAGCATCTTTTCCTTTTTTATTGCGTATAAGTCTTGCTCCCTTGACTATGGTTATTGAGCCTATAGAAGGTTGGGTTTTGTTTATTTCTTTGTTTGTTTGTTTTTGTCAACTGCAGCAACTTGCCAGAAGAAATTTTCAAGAGGAAGAGTAAAGAAAAGTCACCTCTTTCTATCCAAATTTTATGTACATGAACTGCATGACACAAAAATATTCAATAAATGCCACGGCATAAATGACATCCAAGTAGTGATGCAGCATACAGGAAGGGCCAGGTTTCCGGCACATTACGACAGGCGGCAGCTTCTCCCAGCACTGTGCCCCCACCCCAGCTTGTTTCATTAGTGGAGCGACTCCACCAGGACACTTCCCCCCATGAACAGCTTTCCCCAGAACCCCAGAGGTAAGATTCCCAGCAGGTTCCAAGGGCATGGCACCATAGCAACTTCTCTGACCTCCAGTGCGACCCAGCCATGTCCTCTCCAGCAAGGCCTGGCTCTGAGCAGGGCGGAGGGGAGGCTATTCCCTGGGTGCTCATTCTCATTTTTAGACCATCCATGCTTCCCATGTGAGGGTAAGAATCTCAGTCTTTATGTACTTTTCAAAGTGTTCACTCCTACAAGTGCTAGGGGAAGGTACCTAATATAACAAATCATTTTCTGTTTGAAGTTCTAGAGTCGCTCGGGCAGGCAAACTTGCTAGGCCTACAGAAAGAAATGGAACCCCTTGGCAAGCCATGGAAAGCCCCGCACCGCCTAGCCCAGATGCCAGATGACTCTACTCAGGGCCACACAGCTGTCCATGCACCCACGCTCTGGGCCTGCTGTCCAAGCCTCTTCATCTAAAATACCCTTCCCTCTTGCTCTAATCTGTAAAGGTTCTGTTCAAGTGCCTCCTCCTCTAAGAAATCCTCCTCTGTCCTCCCTGTCTGCCTTGTGGGATGTCTTATCACAGAACCTATTTATTTATAATTCAGCCCTCTCACACACTGAGCTCCTTCACCAAAGACAGTGGGGTCCAATTCCTCCCTGAGTCTCTAGCCACTAGCACATAGCAGATGTTCAGTAAATCTCTGATGAATGAATGAATGAACACATGCAGAGCCACTCAGGAAATGCCACTGGAGAACAAGTTCTCAGGCTTATCACGGGAATGGCCTAGCCCCTCTGAATTCTGATAGAAACTTGCCCCATGGCCTTGGACTAGTAACCCAATCTCTGTGGCCTGGATACACAGGACAGAAAGGGAGGTGATATTTATGTGGCCCATAGCAGAAGAGTGGGGCCTAATAGATGTTTAAAGGTAGCTTTTGGAACAACGATTGTGTTTGTGTATAGTATAGAGGAAGGTAATGAAGCTGAGTGTACCATTAACATAGTCTTATTCTATAGGACACGAGAAGACAGAGAAACCACCACTTAATTTTGTATTCATTCCTAAGGCAGGACACCCTATCACGTAAATGGAAATGTTGAAAGAATGAAGTTTCTCAGTAGGAAAAAAAAAAAGCAAAAAAGGCTTGTGTTTGACTCGGTGCTGCCCCTCCAGGATTTGCCCAAAGGGATCACAGATTTTTCCCACAGGTGTTTCAATGTGCACAATAAATGAAAAATCAAAGGAGAATAAATTGCAACAATAAAGAAATCCATGCACTTGACTAGTCAAAAGAAAAAGAAAGAAAGAGGAAGGAAGGAAGGAAGGAAGGAAGGAAGGAAGGGAGGGAGGGAGGGAGGGAGGGAGGGGAAAAAAGAAACACAATAAGGTAGAGTGCTACTGTAAAATAGGGAGGCTTAGCAGTGCCCGCCCTGATAAAACATTTCAAAGCTTCCAGAAGTGACAGCAGCATGTTTTGTAATGCTAAGAAGATGCTTCTAATATATGTGAATTGTCTTGAACTCAATTATATAAAGAAGCCTTAATGTGGGGTTTTTGTTTTTATCGAAGTCTGAGCATTTTCTTCATCCTTTGTAAATTGAAGACTTTTTTTGCCAAAGAGATATTATCCATAAACTGTTGGCTATTTGGGTAACTGATTAATGAAACTCTAAAGTATTCCTTCTATAGGAAAAGGCATGGGACTGAACAAGGAAATTCATTTCTTTTTTCCCCTTTCCTACCCAAGAAAGCAACAACCATTGAGGACATTCTTTTTTGTTTATTTTACCTCTAATTATACAGGTAATTTCAGAAACTTAATATTTTGCTTAGGCTCTAAATATATTTGGTACTTTTAAATATTAAGAAAAAGGGTAAGGATATCTTATTGAAGTCACTTCTGTGGGGAGGGGGCACATATGAAGTAGGAATATGCTATTGTTTAAGTTATGAAATATTCCAGAAATACCATTCATTGCAAACTATAGACAACTCAAAGGGTTTACTGTAGAAGTACCTAACTCTGGGGGAGATCTAGGCTAAAGAAGAACTCCTGTTTCTTTTCTGCCATATCAAGCTGTTAGCTCTCTTCATGGGACTTTGGTACCTGTCCCTTCCCTTTGGCAAAACAGAGGGACTCTGACAGTAAAACGCCTTTCATAGTCCAGATTTATGGCCTCATACTTGTTTTCACCCTCTCTGAGCACTTCTGAAAGAGGGGTTTCTCGTGTTTGGCACTACTGCCTCAGGCATTTGTACCACACTACTGGAGGTTCCCAATTACTCCTATGATCTGACCCTTGATGCCTGAGGGAAAAAGCAGACTTAATTGGATGCCTTCCGTTCTTCCAAATCTAGTGCAAAGTTCTCATATATTATTTAAAAAAGCATGTCTAATTGGTGAACCAACACAGCCTCAACTGCAATTCATCTTCCACACCATTTTAAGGAATGGATAAATGTATTAACTATACAAAACACCACTAGTTGCAAGCCCAAGATCATAGTGGAATTTGATGAAGTCTAAATAATATGATGCCACAGCAAATATACATGCCTACTATAAAGAGAATTTTAGTCAGTGTTCTTGTTCTCTTTGTCTGTGTACTATTGATTCTTGTAATCTGCATAATAATTGAAATCTATGACCATTTATGGAGGATTTGGTCAGCCACTAGAGAGGTGTCTTTGTAATAATAATAAGGCAATTGTCTGTTTGTGAGAGAAAGAGACACACTGATAGAAGCAGAGATCTAGTGTACTTAAAGAAAAAGGTAAGAGGAAGGGAAAGTTAAAAATCAAATTTCAAAGTAGCCAAAGACCATAGCCCACTCCTTCCAATCCTTCTTCACAATTCTAAAATGCATTGTCCAGGAAATTGCCCTCTGTTATACTTTGAAGAGAAAGAGAAAAAATTAATTGAGAACTTTCTATTGTAATAGTTCCAACACTTTTACAAATAGATTATCCATATTAAATATAATCGGAATGGATCTAAAACACTGCAGTATACTATGCAGCTTGATGAAGGAGAAACATGGTGGTTTTCTTAAATACATCCTGCATGAAGAATAAATCTATTAATTAAAGCATTATATGAATTCTTTCACAGCCTGTGCAGAGACCATATATTGTAGTATTATAAAAAATGATGTATTTTGTTCTTTTGCCAAAACAATATTGTTTAAATTTAACACAGAATTACAAGTTGATGTTCAATTGAAATGCCATCTAATTGTTAGCATGTCCAGTGAGCTCTGATGAACATAGCACACACTCTTCCCCATATTATTCTGGGCTGGGAAAGTGAAAGGATGGAATCCAGGCTAGGCTACAAAAATGAACACCTGAGACTCTACTTCAGGAAAACTTTAATCTTCTTGAGATTTCAGGGAGATAAAGATATTAGTAAGTGGCCAGATGCTGGTATTGAAAGCCAGATTGTCTTTGCTATCCAAGTAATCTATCTTTATTTGAATAGCTGGCAAATACTTCCCTGACAACTATCAAGGCGCTTCTGGAAGTGTTTATGAGTGACACGTTTTATTCATCAAGAAATTAATGGATGATATTATGATTGCCAAACTAAGATTATACACAGAAAACCACAAAGAAAAAGAGGGAATTTGTTCCCTCTGTAAACATTTTCTTTTCTGTTCTTCCTTTTTTTTTTTTTTCTCCACATGGCTTTCTTTTGTTGTGGTAATGCAGAACTCAACATGCCTTGTAAGAAGAGCTGTGAACTGGATTGGGGATTAGTTCTCATAAAGGAAAAAAAATGTAGAGAATCCTGCAGGTGACAAAGTAAGTAATGAGACATGCTAGGCTTTATTATTTCTCTTTCTTCAAAATCCTTAAAATATATATTGTGCATACAATAGTAAGTCTATTTTAGATGAAACAGACAATCCCCTTTGTGGGAAAAAATATAACTTTTGAATGATGCATGAATTCTTTGCTGATTAGAGACTTATATACTTATAGAATTTTGGAAGAGGAAACAGTATGATTAACAAAAATCATCGAAAATTATTGGCTCCTACAATATTATTTTATTTTTTGATCTAATGAAAAAGTGTTTGGAAAATTAAAGAGTAAAATGAATTATTAATTAAATTATTTACTTATTAAAGTCCTTTATGTATCAGTTACTATAAGAAGGTGTAGGCTCTTTGCCTTTACACCTAATAGTAATAGATGGCTTGGATTTTAAATAAAATTCTTCAGTACAAGGAAACATTGTTGCTTGGAGAAATTGCTGATTCCAGAGTTAGATCAAGGAAAGTACAAAATGAGCCTGTAACATCTTGTGCTGCATAAGAAATTAAGGAAATGCTGAAAAAAAATGACTTGTTGACGTGACATAGAATCCAACTTGAAGGATCTTGAAATGGCCAACGTTGGAACAATTTAAGCAAAAAAGTGAATAATGATAGTAATGGGTTATATCCTGCAGAATAAAATAAATACCCAGGAGTCTATATTTATAAATGTAAATAATTCAATAAGAATAAATGAAGAATAAGAGAAAGTTCTTTCCTACATAGTATTTGAATTGGTACATGGAAAAGAAATGACAGAAATAGAAAATTATCATTTGATAGGTAATAATTACCACAATCAAGAATCATCAGTGGAATCTAAAATTAATAGAGAAAAATATACTGAGAAAAATAATATTTTCATAGTATTTCCCTGCCAGATATTTATCAATTACAAAGAGAAAAATAGTAACTTTACAGTGGAGAAACCTAAAAGACACCACCTAACCATGCAGTCAAAGTTAAAATCACCATAGTGATACATATCACTATCACGTACCTCTTGATATGACACACTCAGAACCGTACAATCTTAACTTCTATAGCATTACTGTCAAAAATGCATGACCTGAATATAATCATGGGAAACATCAGATGAACCCAAATTAAAGGCTATTTTACAAAATAACTAGTCAATATTCTTCAAAAATAGTCATTGTTATGGACTGAATTGTGTTCTCCAAAAATTCTTCTGTTGAAATTTTAGCCCCTCATACTTCAGAATGTGACTATATTTGGAGATAGATCCTTTAAAGATGTAATTAAGGTAAAATCAGGTCATATGGTTAGATTCTAATTTGATATGACTGGTGTCTCTATAAGAAGAGGAGATTGGGACACAAGCAGGGCACAGGGGAAAGGCCAAGTGCAGATACTCGAAAAAGATGGCCATCTACAAGCCAAAGAGAGGTCTCAGAAGAAATCGACCCTACTAACACCTTTATCTCAGACTTCTAGACTTCAAACCTGTGAGAAAATAAGTTTCTGGTGTTTAAGTCACCTAGTCTGTGGTACTTTATTATGGCAGCTCTAGGAAACTAATACGGTCATGAAACAAAAAAAAAATGAGATTCAGAATTTGTTTCATATTGGAGGAAACTAAAGACAAATGACAATTAAATGCAATGTGTGATCCTGCATTGGATCTTGGAACATAAAAACAACATTAGTTGCACAAATGGTGATATTTGAATAAGGTCTGTAGATTATATTAGATATAATAGTAATGTATCAATATTAATTTACTGATTTTCATAAGTTCACTGTTGTTATATAAGATGGCAAAGCTTGGGAAAGCTAGTTGGATGATATATATACAAGGATCTTTGTACTATTTTGCAAATTTTACAAATCTGAAAAGTATTATATAACAAAACATTAGAAATAAAAATGGTTTAATAAAAATAGAATATTATTCCAAAATAATGCTTGAAAGATATATGTTGGAAGAATTTATTTTGGGGATTTGGGGCACTTAGCTCTAGTTATATTCATGAGAAACAAATAGTCTGTCTTCCTTGTTGAATTTCTGTTTGAATTCCTTTTATTTTAAGACCTAAATGAGTATTTTATAATATCCTCTACAGAATTGGAATCTTCATATTTAACATTTCATTGTAATTTCATTAAATTTCTTTAAGCTATTCTAGTTGCTGTGCAGGGAGTATAGACATATGGATACAATTTTATTACAAAAATAATTTATAATTATTGAGTAATTATGCCTCTGAAATAGTTCATTCAGCAAATATTCACTGAGTATTTAATATGTGTAAAACTTTGTAGATAGAGAAATAAACAAAAGATAATCATTGCCCTGTAGGAATTTATAATCTAGAAGTGAAATAGGGAAATAAGTTAGCTTCTATTACATATGTACTAAAGGCATCTATCTATCCATAAGGACAGACACTATTAACTTCAATTTTACAGCTATAGAAATAAAACTCAGAAAAATCTTCTGATTAAATTAAAATCTGAGTTGACAATTAAAGGAAAATTTAGAATTGGAGACATGGTTAAGGAAGAAATTGTGGTTTAGGGATAACATGTGCAAAGGAATAGAGGCATTGAGACCATGCCATATTTCAAGAATTTAAGAATTTTAGGATGACTTTACATATAGAATGTTTATGGTTTGTGGTAAAAGATGAGGCTGCTTCAGTAGGCCGTGTTCAGATTAAGAAGAAATTCTAAGAAATTTAAACTTTGTCCCAATGACAGAGAATAATTTAAGGATGTTAAACTGGGAAAGAAGAATATTACTTGTATAATGATGAACACTTTTTTGAATTAAGTACTCCAACGAAACAATGAGTTCACTTTTAAGTTCTTTACAAAATCTCTTTATATATAGCTTCAAGTTGGTATTTTCCCCCTGAGTCTTAGTTTTATCCACTTTCCAACAGGAATTTCAATTAGGAGACTTGGGAAACAGATCAATTAATGGGAAAGATGTATTCTACTTTATTAGTTCCCTTTGGGCAACCTAGGAACAAGTTCACTCTTGCCTGCTCCCTGCCATCCAGGAATGGCCCAGCCAGACTTAGTTCTGAAGAAATTCATAGCATTTAACAATAATGACCAAGGACACCAGCAGTTCTTACCCTGGGATGTTTATGAAACCGTAGTATTAGAAGTGAATATTTGTATGGGAGATGTGCATTTTCTCTTGTTGAGACCCTATAACTTTCATGAGATTTTTTTTAAGTTTTCTGTGACTTCAGAAGTCCTGAAAGCACTGCAAAGACACTTTGAGATTCCTTTGATATTAAAATCCTATAGTTTTAATTCTGATTCTTTATTGTAGTTGCCAGGGGGTCTAATGTCCATGTATAATTAGTTCACAATTCATTCATAAGTTATTTATATAGCTGCAATGAAATACAGTAAATTATTTTGTTATAATAATAGGGCAAATCTACTATAACCATGGAAATATGTGATCACTCATGGTAATGCCTTTAGTTTATCCTTAGATTGGAAAAGAAAAAAAGTCTAAGAAGGCCAAATGCTGCCTAGATCCAAACTATTTCACTCCTTCTGCCTTTGAATGATAACATTATCATGCATATAAATAGCTACAGTTAAACAATATTTTTAACTTCATCTAATAATCCATACCATAATATAAATATAATAATTTTGTCACATTGATTGTCATCATTGCTGTAACTTACAGAACACTTATAATAGGGTAGGTTAAAAGTCTCTATCTTTATATAATATGATACTTATCTATAAGAAAGAAGAAGAAACTGAAAACATGCATCTATCTGCAAACTATAACATAGATGTATAAATAAGAAACTATGAAATTGGTTTCCTACAAATCATGAGTGTGAGGTGTGAGTAGGTGGACAACATGGAAGGGATAAGAAAGGAAGTAACAATTATTGTGATGCTCTACATATACAACTAGTAAAATTAAATCAATTAGAATGGGGAAAATACTCTAAAACTGAATGCAGACAGAACAAAATGTACCCAGCTGTATTTCAAATGAATAACATAATCAAACTAAGGGGAAAAATAACTTATCCATGCATCATTTAAAAACAGTACTTTGTATAACTTCTATCTAGTAAGGAAACAGAACTGCAATTAACTCTTCCATTCCTTTTGATTGATGATCAATCAATAGATATAGATGATAGCTATTCTGAAACAAGTTTGTATGTATTGTAGGATCAGAAAAATGTATAAATGTACACATTTTTGGAGGGAGGGCTTAAATTCTTATTATGGAAGAGGAATATATCTATAAAACAGAGTAGGGAAAGAACTATGTGGGGTAGACTGGAATTGGCGATATCAGTATAAACCTATGATTTCCTATCTCTGTCAGCTGAAAGGGCCTGGAAATTATTAATATCCCACATAGCACTTATATCTTGGCTTGTAAATATCAATCTCTAATAACAGTAATGTAGCTTCTTAGGGAAATGTCTGATGCTAGGATTAGCATAAGCAAAGCACAACATGAGCCTAGAACATCTTGTTTCAAGAAGTAAGAAAGTGTTCAAAAAATGATAAGGGCCTACCCAGAATACAGCTTAAAGGAGTTCCTACTGGTTGAATCTAGGACAATTGGAACAACAAAATAAATAAGAATAGCAATGTAATGTAGCCCACTGATTTCTTTTGAAAAAGAGAAATCTGTTAGTTTATGCTGAAGGAAGTGGTGGAGTTGAAGGTGAGGATAACCATTGTGTAATCATCATCATAAAGATTGGTTTAGGCGAGAATTATCAGTGGATTCAAAATTGAGGGTATGGGATTAATGAGGAGAAGGCTAATGGCATGGCCTCAAAGTGTCTCCCACATAGAGAGATTATTAATTGAAAGGGAAAAGCTAGTAACTCTACATGGATAAACTTGAGAATGGAGAAATTACACAGTGGAGTAACTATGCAATGGCGAAACCTTGCAACAAATCATGTATGCTTATAACTAATATATAATTGCAACTAATAATATATAACATATAATGTGAATTTTCATATATATAAAGAGAATGGGAGAAAGACAACAAATGCAAATAGAGCAAAATTTTAATATGTGGAAAATCTGGGTAAAATATATGTGAGAGTTCTTTGTACTATTCTTGCTACTTTTTTGTAAGTTTGAAATTATTTCAAAACTTTTTCAAAAGTGTAAAAATAAAGGAAAGTTTATAAGGCATAGAAATAACTGCCTTCTCTTTCATTTGTATTTATTAAAAGCAATCTCTGGTATAAGTAACCTATGAATAATATTAATGAATGAACTTTCCTCAGCAATGATATTTTTGTGGATAGCACCTACGTTTATACATAAATTTTGCACATTTTTATTCTTTATAACACTTCTGTTATACAGATATATATATTTCTCTTCACCTTGCAGTTGATATAAATCAAGGTGCAAAAAACGTTCTCTTCTATCTCCAGATGTAAACTTAATTGTCCTCTTAATTTCACATTTTCTCATGATTAATTATGTTTTCTTGACACCCTGTTTTTGCAAGAGTGAAATAAATGCAGTTCTCTATTTTAATGATTTTTTTCATACATTTGGGTTTTAAGTCATCTGTGATACCATCTTATATGTAAACTGTCACATTTCATTTGAAAACATGAACTCCTGTCTAGAATCCACCAGGCATACTTGGCTTTATTTTCCATCTGGTGTATATATGAAATTCTGAACCTGCTTTTTCATCATATACCTTTGGCTTTTCTCCAAAAACTTTATTGAACCATTCATGTATCTCTGCTGGTTGAGTATCAATTTAATATGATATAGTGATCAATATCATATAATACATTGGGGAACGAGACTCAGAATTAAGAAGGGAAAAGTGTAAGCGTCAGAGAATGAGTTACAAATGAATGGGTACCTCTGAAGGCATTTGACCTTGAATATTTGACACACTGATTTGTTCTGTGATCCTTGTATTTGCAACATTTCAATATAACCTGCCAAAGAAAGAGTCCTGTGCCTGCCATTACCTTTGCTCCTCCCTCCTGCTTTTAGTGAGACCACCAGCCATTTGCTCTAACACGTTTTTCTGGATCATAATAACGCACAGGAAATAGGAAGAGCTGAGAACCTCTATTACCCCTGCACTTACAATCCTTTCTGGCCAACTTTTTCTTTCCCTAACCACTCATTCTGCCTAGAATTTTGGGAAATATATAATCTTTTTTGCATATCTAGAGAGCTGGTTTTACCGTTTCCAGCTTCATTCTCAAATTCTTTGCTTCTAGCCTGAATCTGTTAAGAGTTTATGTGGCCTTTCTGAATATTCATTGGCTACTTCCACAAGTTCCTAGTTTCCTGAAACCTCTGTAATTTCATTCTTTATTAATATCTCTGGAGTTTTTTCCTACAACCCAGAGGGAGAAATGGTGCATAATTTTAGATCCCTGAGTTTTTCTTTTCATCTTCCTTTTTTTGTTTAAACTTGTCTCTTGTGGCAATAAATACTTTCCCTTTCTCCAAGGAGTCATTAAGAAACTCCATGTTTCTATGATTAAAGCAGTAATCTCTCCTACCATTTCTTTTAAGATTGTAGGTGGCTGTAACACATTCAGTCACAGAATATTATCCACTGTGCTTTTTTCTGATTATAGCCACCTGCATTACCCTTCTGCTTCCTTTTGTTCTTTCATGACATTCATTGTTCTAATAATTTCCTTTTCCATTTTTTTCTTTTTGCTTTTGCATACTTTCTTTTAAATGTCCTAGATATTAGATTATATCAGGAATGGAAAACTCTTTCCTTACCTCCAAAAGTTTTAGAGAGTTTCTATTTCACCCTTGACAATCCTTTTGCTTCTAATTGAAAAGTGGATTAAGCCAAGTGTGAATTCACCTAATCACTGTGAAAATTTGATGGATTCTTAAGTTCCAGTTCATTTCTGTCAGAGACTTTACGTCTCAGGTATTTTCATGATGTGGCACAGCTTTATTTTGTATAGTACTTGTCATACAAGGCAGACCACAAATAACTGTGAAGAATAAAATAATACAAGGTGACTCAACTTCTCAAGCTACTTCTTCTCAAACTATGGACTTGTCAACTCTCATAACGTGGATGGATTAGGGATATATATAAAAGAAATTAAATGAAAACAACATGATCTTAGCACACTCCAAAGGAATTGCTATGGCAGGAAGTGAAGAAGCCTGTTCCTCTACACCCTTACTCTCTAACTAGGCCACGATGCTCTTGGATGCCATAAGTTACAGAACAAACTTGCAAATAAAATGTGAAATTACCAAATATGGCCACTTGCCTTAGCACTTTAGAAATTTGTGCCAGTGGCTTGGCAATTGGAACACTGGACTCTCAGAAAGGCCTTCTGCAGTTTCACTTGCATACATCCCCCTCATTTGGATATCCAAATTGCCAGTTGTTTCACAAAGCAGTGTACGATTTTTCAGCCTGAAATATCTGTGGCTCAACAACTTGGCCTTAACTTGCATCTTAACTGACCAGCCTGTGATAGAAGTAGCTGAGAGCCAGGGATGGCTGCTATTTCTGTCTCTATGTATGCACACTGCAGCTGATTTGGGTCGACCGGCCCACATTTCTGTGAATGCAATATTGCCGCTGAGTGTGTAAGCACATTCCAAATGTATATGGTAGATATTAATATCTAAAATCTAGAGGAGTTCTATTCCTTGAGTAATAAAAAGGCAACAGCCAATGAATTTAAACCAGGATGAGAAAACATGGTACTATTATAATAGCTCTAATGCTTTGTGTGCCTAAATTGAAGCCTCCAGTAATTTGTCATTTTGCCCTGATGCTGTTATCTTAATATCCTAGGAATAATTCTCATAAGGAAATTCCTCAAATTTGTCTCATAAGGCTGAATACCAATAGAGAAAGGAAGTATATTATTACATTAGAAAAAAGTTCATTATTTTTTTCTTAGAGTTTTACTGTGGGGTGAGATTTTAATGGTGTTAGAGTAACTGATGTTTTATCTTTACTGTATGAGGTGAAAAGATTAAACAAGCTAGCTTGCTATCTAGCAGATAACAGAGAAATGTATTTTAATTTTCCCTGATTACTATCTATATAGGTAATTATGCTTCTTTTCACATAATTAAAGTGAAGGTTGATTTCAGTTCATTCTTCTCAGTGGTAAAATTATCAAGTTAGTTCTCAACTAATTATTTTCTGTAGTATAGCACTGTTTCAGATTCCTGACACATTCCATTTAGCAAACACAAAATAGCTCTGAATTAGAGTTATCACAGCCTGAGACTTTTATACTATTAATTTGTAAGGGGAAAAATCTTTAGATGGATGTTATCCAAGCTGAAAATGAATTCTTTTGAAAGAATCCAATTGGTTTTTGTTTTTTCTTCATCTGGTTCTAAAATCTCTTACCCTTTCACAATTCTGTTGTTGTTGCATTTTCATCTTTTTAATTTAAGGTTTCTTAGTTTGTTCTAGTCCAACATAGCCTTTTCTCACCAAACAGTGAGGTGGAACAGTTTATCATTACTGTGGGTTTGCACTGCATAGTTTTTCAAGCTTATAGGTAGGGGTAAGATGCTTATTTTTGGAAATAAGGAAAGCTTCTGCTGATATTGCACGATAGAAATATGTACATAGATTTTTAAAAAGTTTTTAATCATGGAGAATTAGTGAACTCACTTTCAAGAGAAGCTTTACACTCTAATTATGTCCATGAGGCAGGGGACCCATTATAAAAGATTATTTGCCTTACAAAAGGAGCCAGTCCCACTGAAGTTCCCTTAAGAGACACATTCACATGGTGCACCATGAATACTCTTTTGATGGCAAAAATTTAGCATACACACTCTTTTTTAGTATTGGATCACCCTGCAATAATAAATGTCCCCACATTCTGGGGAAACTGTACAAGAGTAGACTATAAAATGAATTTAAAGAGAATTGACTTTGGGCATACAACTGCTATGACCTGATTCTAGTAGACACCCTGATATTAATTATTAATTCAACTTGACGCTACTGATTATTTAATGGTTGATAGTGCCTTGTTTCAAAAATGTTTGCTGAAATTAACCTTGTATACTCCTTTTACAAGGGGATTTTGAGGGATGTACTGTTATTGTTTGTTTGTTTGTTTTGCATAATTGAGCTATGGCCCTATTTAGCCGCTGCAAAGGATGTGTAGTGTGAAGTGATCATCCTAACTTTTTTCCAGCTCCTACACTTCATCATGGCCAATTTGCATTTTTTTCGTTCCATTCTCATTCCCTAGCTTTCTTTAAAGTCTGTTCAACCATGTCTCTTTCTTTTACTTTTTACTACTGCTACAAATGGTCTTTTGCTTCCCTTTACTCTCCCTTCCTCTACCCAAAGAATAAGTTTATTAGCAGAGCTTACTACTACAACTTTTACACTATCTCTCATCTTCACTTATTTTTTAAATATTTTTAATGTGTTATTATAAAGATAATGCATACACATGGTAAAGAATTCAAGGAATATAAAGGTCATACAATGTCCTTATGTCTCCCTTCCTCCTGTGACACCCAGTTGTTTGATCCCAAGAGGCAAATGCTGATTTCATTAACTTATTCCAGAGATAGTCCATATTGAATGACCATATATGGATATCTGTATCATTTTTTAGTGAGTAGAAAGTCACATAACATAAAATTAACTATTTTAAAATGAACAATTCAGTGGTATTTAGTATACTCACAATGTTATGCAACCACCTAGTCTATTTCCAAAACATTTTTATCACCCCAAAAGAAAATCCCATATCCATTGAGCAGTTGCTACCCATTCTCCTCTCCTCCCAACTCCTGGCAACTGCCAATCTGCCTTCTTTCTATGGATTTACCTATTCTGGATAATTCATATAAATCAAATCATACATTGTGTGCTCTTTTGTGTCTGGTTTCTTTCAATTAGCATAATGTTAAGTTTTATCCATGTTGCAGCATGTGTCAGTAATTAATTGATTTATATGACAAAATATTCCATTGCATATATACCACAAGTTATCCATTCATCCATTGATGGATACTTCTTTATTCTTGTGCATAGTGCTTATATGAGCATTCATGTACAAACATTTGTTTGAGTATCTGTTGTCAATTCTTTGAGATATATACCTGGGAGTGGAATTGTTGGGTCATATGGTAATTTTATGTTTAAATTGTGAAGAACCACCATAAAAAACACATAAAATTGTTCCACAGAAACTGAGCAATTTTACATTCCCACCAGCAATATAAAAAAGCTCCAATTTCCCCAGTTCTCACCAATATTGTGATTTTTTTTTTGTTTTAAAAAATATTGTTATTACTACTATAGACAACCTCGTAGATGTAAAGTGACTCACTGTGGTTTGGATTTCTATTTCTCTAATGACTAGTAATGTTAAGCATCTTTCCATGTGCTTATTGCCCATTTGTATATCTTTTCTTTTTTGAGAAATATCTATTCAAGTGATTTTGCAATTTTTTAATTGGGTTGTTTACCTTTCTGTTGTTGAGCTATAAGAGTTATTTATATATTCTGGATACTAGAATCTTATCAAATATATAATTTGAAAATATTTCCTCTCATATGTGTAGATCATCTTTTCACTTTCTTTTTTTTTCCCTAAAAATATGAACCATAACAATTCTTTCCTTAAGAGTTAAAAGTTCTTTTGTTGTCTTTTATTTTCAAGTCTTTTTTTTCTTCCAAAAATTTTATTGGGGGAAAACTACAAAACATTTACAGTACAATGTTTACAGTCACAATTTGTAGTGAGCTGATTTCCCAAAATATATTACCACTCAAGTTGACTTATCTTGTTACATTCAAAATGCTACTCTGTCAAAGTAGATAGTATCCTTTGATATACAAAGGTACGTAATTTTGATTAATG
>CAUYRT010099037.1:0-14665 GCA_963574885.1 Lepilemur ruficaudatus | reverse complement strand
CGGCACTTTAGCCCAGGCAACAGAGTGAGACTCTGTCTCGGAAAAAAAACAAACAAACAGATCTTCAGCCACGTCTTCTCAGTGTTGTTGTACGATGTCTATGAGGCAGTTTTCATATGTGTATGAAACAGCTTTTGGATGTACATTTGGAAGTGCAGGTGAACTTACTTTGGGGATAAAATGAGGTTTGCCCGGATCACTGTGCTGTTTGGGTCTTGGAAGGAAGCTCTCATAGCACAGAGAAAGTTCTTGCTCTTATGGGGCTCATGTGCCAGTTGTGGGAGATGGGAAGGTGGGTGAAACAGGGTTAGAGAGCAGCGGAGACCAGTTAACAGTTAACATCGACATTAGCTTAGATATTTTCCTAGCAGCATGTGCCTGAAGCTGCAGAGGATCTTCCCACACTTAGGTTCACTAATTCCACTGAAATAGTGGTGGTTCTCAGCCAGAGGTGAGTTAGCCCCCCAGGGTTCATTTGACAATGTCTGGAAACATTTTTGGCTGTCCCAGCCTGGGGGCGGGGGTGAAGTGTGTGCTCCTAACATCTAATGAGTGGAGCCCAGGGTTGCTGCTCAACATCCTATGGAACATAGGACTGTCCCCTCCACAGAGAATGAGCTGGCCCGGTGTCAGCAGTGCTGAGGCTGAGAACCTGCTCTAGGGCTGCAACAGCGAGCCATTCATGGACAGCCCCTGCCTTTGCGGGGCTTCCATCACAATGATGGCAAATAGCAATAACTGAGTGTGTCACTATGTTATAGGACGAAAGCTGGCAGGGTGAAGTTGATGGGAGTATGTGGCCATTTTGTGGAGGACATCAGGGGAGGCCTGATCATTCAGGTGGCCCTTGAGCCAGTGCCTCAGCGGGTGAGGAGCCTGAGGTGTCTGGGGACAGAGGCTTTCAGGGAGAAGGAACTGCAGGTGCTGAGACGAGAGCCATGGGCCTGGCAGGAGGGTGGTTGGGATGGGGCAGCTCTTGAAGTGTTTTGTGGGCAATTGCAGGGACTCTGCTTGTGACTCTGAGCAAGCAGGGGTGCCATTCTGTTGGGAGGGCTTAACATTTTATTTTATCTCTGACTGCTGTGGGGGGTTAGGAGGGCGGGAACTGAGGCAAGAAGACTGGTTAGGAGAAGGCGGCTGTCCTCAGGGCCAGGCGATGGTGGCGCAGGCCCAGGAGGAGGCAGGGAGGATACTCCCAGACCTAAGTGTGGTTTCCTAAGGACCTGGACCCTGCCATTTGCCCCCTGTCTGATTCACTCCTACTCTTGGGGCCCTCCCTCAGAATCCTTGCTGGCTTGAGGAATAAAGGGTTCTGCCAAAGTGGATATCAAGGCTCTCACGCTTGGATCTGCACGGAGGAGCTGAATTTTTTTCCTGGACTGTTTCTCAGCTTTGCTGCTAGTGCTGTAAGGAATTCCATGGAACAGGAAATGCTGTGTAGTACATGCATTATGTTCTTGTTATTTTAGCATTTGGGCTGTGTACTTAAAGACATTTATTTAGAGAAGATTTTTATGTGCTCTTTGCAGGCCCATATAATAAATTCTTGTGTTCAGAAACTGATATTTTATTATTGTTTTTAAAAAATGGCAACATTTTAAAAATCAGTTGCTTTTAGATCAGTTGCTTTCTAATGGCCAGGGCAGTTTGAAATCTAAAATGACAGGCTCAAGTTCATGGTGGGCAACTCTACAGAGCTTTTCACATTTTTTCCCCCCAGGAGAACATGAATTTTCTCAGAAGTACTGTTTTGTTTACTGTAAATATACTGATTCAAAAGGCATCCCAGATAAATCATTCTGTGATTGACCTGGCCCAGGTTAACCCAAGATTGTCATCTTGTTAATCTCAATATTAAAAGCCAAGGCACCAGAAACCAACCCTCCCACCCCATATCATAAACCTCCAAAATGTCACCATGTACATGGCAGATTGACAAAAATGTCAAGGATTACCAAGAATAGCTTCTTGCATTCACATGTAGTTACAAGAGAAGGATAGAGTAGCTTTTGCATTTTAAGTTCCACTGCAGTGGCCAGAACCAACAATTCCTGTTTGAACAACTCCCAATGCTTAGCTTTACCTTGTGGCTGTAGACTGACTTACTTTCAATTTTTAAATAAGAACACACGTACTTATTGCTTTTAAAATTATTAATAGAATTCTTTTTGTTATGCCACTTACCACGTAGCTCCTTTAAAAATGTAGATGACACTAAAGTTTCACAAAAACGTGTGACTGATAAAATACTTATTTTTCCTGAGTCATTGTCAGTGTCTCAGCTTCAAACCTAGTGCCAGCTCAGTAAATATTTGATGGAATCCAAAGTCTGCATTTCCTTCAGATGGGCTAATTTTTCTCTTGTTATATAAAATAGAGAAACATATCACTTTCTTTCCACCTATTTACGAGTGGTTAAGTATTTTAGTAGCTACTATTTCATTTGTTAGTGTGGTCATCCCTTTTCTGCATCAGTGAAAATAACACCCTAGCATTTTACTTCAGGCACAAGCGCTACTTTTATCTCATTTTTGAAGTTACAAAACCATGTGGATTAATCCCAACCAGTTGGTGGAGAGCCAGAGGTAAGCTGTTTTTTCACCTCCATGACCTATGAGATTAGTTTGTGGATGAACGCTGTCTAAACCCGTGGGTAGTTCACAGACAACTGGGATTCCTCAGGAGCTCTTCATTGTCAATGGTGAGATCTTCATTGATTGTGTAACAGAAAATATCCAGCATGCCTCTGTGTCTTTCCTCTCTTTTCCATTGTCTTTTTTATGTCTCATTGGTGTTGGGTTGTTTTACCTCTTCACCCCGAGTCAAAGAAGATGCCTTGGCATATTCCAAACTACAGAAATAAATGAAAATCAGGAAATTTTCCATGAAGCAAACCAGTGATGTAATTGTACCTCAAACATAGGAGTTACCGGAATTGGTTTTGAGGAGTGGTTGGCCGGTAATGTTTGCAAAGCTGGGAGGTATAAGAAGTGGTTGGGTTTTTTTCTCACCAAAAAGCCAGCCAGCCCTACATTAAAGTTATAGTTCTTGTATTAATTAATGGGTTTTGAAGAAACCGATGTCCTTAAGTTCTTTTTTCCTCCCATGACTTGCTGTGAAAGTAAAGATGAAACAGAAATGTGACTGTTAGGTCATCATTCTGTTACTAATTAGATCTTATGCTTACTGAAAAGTTGGGATCAAAGTAAGAAATCTCCAGAAGTGGGAAGGAGAAGGTACTGGAGAAAGAGGTCAGTTGCAGCACAGTTTGTTTACAAAGGAGCAAATGGATGCTATGCACAGTGATCCTTCATAGTAGCCACCTCTACTCCAGTAAAATTGTTCAGTAAAACAATGTCTCACCATCTCTGGTCAATATTACTATTATAACACCCGGTTTCTGAAATACCTGTAAGAACTCTCTGCAGTGAACAGAGTTGGAGCATTGTAGGCTGGAAGCCACTGGAATCATTTCTGTTTCGAGGTCAGTCTTGTTCCTCAGATTTCCTGCACGCATCAGAGTGTTGGCCCATCAGCAGTCATGCGGCCAGGTCCTCCTGTGGAGCCACATATCTGACCGAAGGTGGTAAGCCAGCTTCAAGTTAGACTGTTCTTTCTTTTGTTGAGCTGGCCACAAAGCTTTATTTGGTCCTTGTTGGTTCTCCTGAGCCCATTAATATTTGCCTTTATTTGGTGTTCATAATGAGCACACAGTGGTCGCTGGGTTTTGATGACAGCTCTTCCGTTTGTTTGAAGTGTTCATCTGTGCAGACTAAACTGTCTGTAGGCCCTTCCGTCACCTGGGGGCATGATTTGAAATCCACTCGCTCTTCTGGATAAGTTGCTCTTGAGTGCCTCATAGCTGTGATTTTGCCATTACCTTCCTTTTCTGAATGTTGCACATCTGCTTTCATTATTTTAAAATGCATATATTTTTTTCAGGGAGAGGGAGGAGTCAGAAATGTCATACTCTGTCCATTATGAGTGTAGTGTCAGGTAAAACCCTGAGGTCTTAGCTTCACAGAAGTGCTCCATTTTTATATTAATTGGAGGTTGTGTATGTTTATATATATATATATATATGCAAAATTGTAACCCGGTGCGTTTCAATCCTAGCTGCATGTAAGATTAACCTGGGAGCTATATATCTGCATGTATTTGTTCTTGTACACACACACACACACACACACACACACGCAGCCCCACCCCAGGAGATTCTGATCTGCAGGGCCCAGGAAGCCCCCTGATATTTATTTTCCCCCATTTAAAAAAATTAAGGTAAAATTCATATAAAATTAATCACTGACCATTTGAAGTGTACAATTTGGTGGCATTTAGTATATTCACAGTGTTGTGCAACCGCTACGTTTATTCCCCAAAGAAAACCCTGTGCCGATTAAGCAGTCACTGCCCCTTCTTCCCTATCCCCAGCCTCACGCACCCTCAGACTTTCTGTCTGTCTGGGTTTGCCTACTGTGGACGTTTCATAGAAAGAGAATCATAGAGCACATGCCTTTTTGTGTCTGGTTTCTTTCACTTAGCACAACGTGTTCAAGAATTCATCCGCATTGTAGCATGTACCTGTACTTAATTCCTTTTTGTGGCTGAGTAGTATTCCATTGTATGGATAGACTACATTTTGTTTATCCACTCATCCACGGATGGACATTTGGATTGTTTCCATCTTTTGGCTGTTGTCAGTAGCGCTACTGTGAACATACATGTACAAGTATTTTTTTGTGTCCCTGCTTTCAGTTTTTTAGTGTATATACCTAGGAGTGGGATTGCTGGGTCATATGATAATTCTGTGTCTTAACTGTCTGAGGAATTGCCAAGCTGTTTTCTACAGTGGGGCTGCACTTTCACATTCCCACTGGCAATGTAGGAGGGTTCCATTTTCTCTACATCCTTGCCAACACTTACTTACTGTTTGTTTTTTTTTTTTTTAATTTTAAAACTGCTAACCTAGTGACTGTGAAGTGGTATCTCACTGTGGTTTTAATGTGCATTTCTCAATGATTAATGACGTTGGGCATCTGTTCATGTGCTTGTTAGCCATTTGTATTAATGTATCTTTGGTGAAATATCTATTCAAGTCCTTTGCTCATTTTAAATTTGGGTTGCCTTTTGTTTTTGAGTTTTCAGAGTTCTTTATATATTCAGACTAGAATATATAAATATTACTAAAATATGACTAGACCCTTATGAGATAAATGGTTTTCAACTGGTGTCCTTTTTTTGAAACGTGCTCTCAGTGAGTTCCATTAGCAACCAAGAACTACTGATCTGGACCAGTGATTGATTCCCTGGGGATTCTTACAAGCCCTGGGAAGTTTTCTTAAAAAACAAAAACAAAAACAAAAAACCCTTTCCCTTAAGCCACCCAGGTGATTCAGACAACACAACCCCACCCCTAAAAGGGAACAGACAGAAAACTACATGGATGGCAAAGCAGTTTTTAAACAAAGGTGACTGATGACCTAACTGAATGTGTTAACCTGTTGGTGTCATCAAAACAGAATCCGGTGGTTCCGTAGAGAATGAGCGCGCATCAGCTCCCTACTCCCCTGGCTGCAGAGTGTTCTGTGTAGGGCACTTGGTAAATGTGTATGTAGTAGGCTGCCCTTTGTCATGATTGCCCAGCCCCCCTAAAGTACCGTCAAGACTTGTCATGTTGTCAGACCTCTTAGAAGGTAACATTTTGTCCACCTGAAGGGCACCTTAGCATTCATGTGTAAGACCTTGGGTTGTGCAATTATTATCTCTTTTGGGTTTCTTCTGTTCGGGAGAGCACTATTGATGCTTGCTTGAAATGATACTTTAACCGTGTTAATGTGGAATATTGAGGTTTTCCTCTATGAAGAACAGTATCTTCAGCCTGCTTTGCTCCCACCTTGAGTACCCTTAATTCCAAAGGTTAGCTGAGGGCTTGGCTCAACACTGAGAATGGGATGGTTCTGGGGCTGTTGGTGGAGCTTTGTAATGAAAGAAGTTCTTATCTGACAGGAAGCTGGGCCTGGGGACAGGAGAGACAGGGTCCCCAAGGTTTTCTGTTTCATAGGAATATCTTAAGAGCAAACCTCATCCACAGATGTGGCATCCATTGTCTCACAGCATGCTTTGTCACCCTGGTGGTTCCCTTCTGGCCCCTGGGTCCATAGGGGCTGGAGAACCTGTCATAGTCCATGTGAGTCGTTCTTCTTTCCTGTGGCCTTCTGCTCCAGTCTACGATCTGGACTCCCCTTTCCCCACCCATGTCTCCTGCTGGGCTAAAGTGATTTACTTCCGGACAGACTTTGGGAACAACATAGGCATTCTTAAGACCAGATATTGATGCGTGGGAAAGGAGAAAAAGCTCACCTCAGAAGGCTTCAATTCCATAGAAGTACATGTGTTTTATTAAATTCCATGTTAGGGCAAAAGATATTTGATTTTGTTTTTTAGGGTAAAAGGTATTTTTTTTTTTGCTGTGTGTTTTCTATAGGATTATCTTATGTACATCATATTCAATGTTATAGAGAAGAAGACAAAAGAAACTGTTTCGAATAACCTCTTGGTCAGCCATACATCTTATGTGTCCTATATCAGTTTTAAAAATTGATTGCTGTTTCAAAACCGTCACCTCCCTTTGAAAAAGGAGAGGCTGGTGTAATTATTGCATTTTGCTGTTTACTGCATACAGAAGCATATCACAGGGAAACATATTTAGCTCACATATTTATTTGGCTGGCTTTTTTCTTTTCTATCCTCTCTGCCAGACTGTGCTGTTAGGGTTTGCCCTTGCTTGTCTTGTTTCTCAGAGCTTTTCCTGCACTTGGCAAGTGGCAAAGCCCAGTCTCTCACTTTTTTTTACATTTCTGAAAATATTTTATATATTCAAGGTCGAATTCTCAGTTTGAAGAACAGATGCTGGTTAAAATAACTGATCACGTGCTCTCCATATATAGTTCCTGTGTATAGTATAGGAAAAAATAAACTGTTTTGTTTCTGCATTCACACTCAACACAGAATAAATACTTTAACCTCTGGTCGCCAAAATATGTGGGTTTTTTTCCCTGCACACCAAGCAGTTCTTCAGTGGATATCAGCTGGGTGTCCCATAATTCAAGTCAATTCTGACACTATCTACCTATAGTTAGAGTCAGATCCCAGTGGTTAAGGGCTCAGTCCCACAAGACTGCCCCCTACTTCAGATGCCAATCACAAGTAGTAGATTGTCACCCCCACTTCCGACTGACCAGCTATAAATCCGGGTTCCCACAGCCCTCTCCTTGGTTTTGATTAATTTGCTAGAACTGCTTACAGATTGCAGGAAAACACGTTCACCAGTTTGTTATATTAATAAAAAATATGATAAAGGATACAGACGAAAAGCCAGAGATACACAGGGCAAGGTCTGGAAGGGTCTTGAGCGCAGGAGCTTCTGCCTCTATGGTTTTGGAGCACACATGGATGTGTTTACCAACCCAGGAGCTGTCTGAACCCTGTACTTTTGGGATTTTTATGGAGGCTTCATCACGTAGGCATGATTGATTATTAACTCGATCTCCAGCCCTTCTCCAGTCTTCTAATCATGGCTTGGTCTTTCTGGTGACCAGCCCCCATCCAAGAGAGGCCTCATTAGGACAAAAGAGGTTCCTATCATCTAGGAAATCCCAAGGGATTAGGAGCTCTGTGTCAGGAACAGGGGCAAAGACCAAATATCAGAACAAAAGGTGTGCCTAGCACCCCTATTGTGCAGGAAATCCCAAGGGTTTTAGGAACTCTGTGCCAGGACCCTGGGCCGGAAACCAAATGTATATTTCATCGTATACCAGGACATCACACTTCCTGACCCTGCTTACCCGGAATTTTCCCTGTCCATGTAGACACCTGGCATACAGGCGAGATGAATATTTACCTGTGTGCATCACTTATACTTCTCAACCTGGACTTGAAATTGGAATTCTCTAAAGAGCATTTTGGGAACGCCATTGCCCTTGCTCCACCACAGACCAGTTAAATGCAAATCCAAACGTCCCCGGGCAGGGTGGAGATCCGGGGTTGTGGGACTCCATCTTGCTCACAATGACCAGTGAATTTTTGTTGATAATTTCGACCCCTTCATGAAGCTGGAGTGGGTAAGCCTTGACCTTGGAAACTAGAAACAGGGTGTGTAAAGGGGAAAGAAAGGTGGACTAGCTGTAAATGCCATCGTATTATTTCTGTGGAGTGGGGGTGGGGAGTGAGGATGGGGATAAGGGTTGATGTTCTGCTGACCATGAAGTAATTTGTTTGTTTTGAACAGCTTCCTCCTCTCAGCTCCTGTAGCTTCCTGTCTGTGTCCCTTACTATTGAGTGAACCTGTCGGGTAGTGGCGATTTGTTATTTATTTGCTCCCTGGGTGAGCTGAATTCCTTGAGGTTAACTCCTGGCACTGAGCGTCTCACGTAGCTTTCCTGCAGTGAATATTTAAACAACTGAATAGCACTTTGCAGTTTTCATAGAGCTTTTCCGAGGGTGGGGTCCCCAGGCTCTCTCATCCTTAGCCAAGGTTGCATGCCTGAGGCTTGTGAGCATGATTTAGACCAAGCTTCATGCGTGCCTTGCCTAGTGGGAGCTCTCTGTGCATATCAACTACTTGCTGGGCTGTTCTGCAGGAAGAATTTTCCCACTTTTGCGCCTTGGTGTGGTCATTACAGACAGATGCCCACCAGGGCTGGTCCCACAATCAGATGGCCAGATGTCAGAGGTAACAGGGAGTGGTGGGGACTGTGGCTAGCTAGCAAGCAGCCCCTTCTACGATGACTGCCCTGATCAGTGTTAGCCATTTTCTGTCTTTGGGGACTGTAATCCCTGTGTGCCAGCTCTTCTGATTTTCAGAAGAAAAATCCATTCCAGATTTTGAAACAGGTCTTTAATGTTTTTAACCTGTTGAGGTGTTGGTAGAGCACCCTGAGCGCCAGCATAGCAAGCTGGACAGAACACTTCTGTAGGTGAAGTGGCTCCAGCTCTTGCCACCTGGCTTGCCCCTCTCTGAGGCAGAGAGAAAGAGAACCTGGAAAGAATTCAGTGATGGGCCCCACTTGTCTTCGGGGATCGTGGGAGGAGGAGGCCACGTTAGATTCTGGGTAAACTCTCTTCCTCTTAAAAAATGGCTTCTTTTATTTTTATGCACACACCACAATCCCATCCACTCCCCTAATGAAGATTACCACTGTGTTTGGGTGTATCCTTTAGTTTTTTTTTCTTTTTGTAAATAAAGGAACCAAAAATGTGATCATATATCAAGTAGTTTTATGGCTATCTTTTCTCCCCGACTATTTAGCCAAAGCACTTCCAAGTTACTACAGTATCTTATTAAGCATACTTTAAAATTTATCCCAGGCAGTCCTCACAAGGCCAGGAATTCTGTTTTGGTTACTGCTCCATCTGCAGTGCCCAAGCAGAGCCTCCCATGTAGCAGCTATTCAAGGCATAACTATCCACAATTGTTGGTATGCAATAATTTGTTGGATAACATCCCAATTGTTGGGCATTTGGATTGTTTCCTTTTCCTGCTATTGTAAATAGTACTGTGATACACCTCTTTGTACATCAAGCTCTTAACGTATTTTTGATAATGATCATAGGTGGTGGTGTTGGCATTTGGGGCTGGATCATGCTCTGCTTCGAGGACTGTCCTGTGCATTGAAGGGTGCTGGGCAGCATCCCTGGGCTCCACCCACTAGATGCCAGGAGCACTTCTCCCCTGCAGTTAGGATAACCAAAAGTGTCTCTAGACATTGTCAAGTGTCCCCTGGGAGGCAAAATGGACCCTGGTTGAGAATTGCTGGGCTAGTATGATTAGTGAACTGAAGGATGTCAATGTCTTTTTAAGATTTTGGACCTTAAAATATATGCTGCTTGGGAAAAATATTCCAGTGATCTATTATTCATGGCCTTGGTCTACTCCTTTGTTTCAGCCACTCTCCTTCTGCTGAGGGCTCAAGTCCTCCCACTGCCCTTGACTCTCTGGAGCAGTACAGTCTCTGTGTATGTGTGTGGGCTTCGGTAACAGAACACCACAGGCTGGGGGACTTCACCAACAGACGTTTATTTTCTCACAGTTCTGGATGCTGGAAGTCTCAGATCAAGTTCTGGCAGGGTTGGTTTCTGGTATGGACTCTCTTCCTGACTTGCAGATGGCCTTCTCACTGTGTCCTCACAATGTAGAGGGAGCAAGCTCTGCTGTCTCTTCCCCTTCTTATAAGCGTACCAGCCCCATTGGATTAGGGCCCTACCCTTATGACCTCATTTAACCTTTATTAACTCCTCACAGGCCTCATCTCCAAATACTTTGGGGGTTACGGTTTCAACATACGAATTTTGGAGGGATACAATTCGGTCCGTAGCATTCCACCCTGAGCCCCCCAAAACTCATGTCCTTCTCACATACAAAATGCATTCTCTTGATCCTAGCAGCCCCCAAAGTCTTAACTCCTTCCAGCGGCAACTTTAAAGTCCAAAGCCTCATCTAAATATCATCAAAATCAGATTTAGATGAGACTTGAGGTTGATTCATCCTGAGGCAAAATTACTTTCCAGCTGTGAACCTGTAAAACCAGACAAGTTATGTGCTTCCAAAATACAGTGTTGAGAGAAGCATAGGATACACATTCCTATTCCAAAAGGTAGTAGGAAAAAAGGAAGGGGTTATGGATCCCAAGCAAGTATACAACCTAGCAAGGCAAATTCTATTAGGTCTTAAGGCTTGAGAATAATCCTCTTTGGCTGGATGTCCCACTTTCCAGGCCCACTGGGGTGACAGCATCACCCCCATGGCTCTGTGGGGGTACTCCCCCACTTGTCTCTTCAGGGGCCCATCACCTGAAACCAAGAAGGAAACAACATTATTCCTGGCCTGCGGTGGGAGTGGCAGCCCTGATGGTCTCTGAATCACATTCAGGGTCACTCTTTGATTTTCTTGAAGAATAGTGCACGTTCTCATCTGAATATCTATGGTTGTATCCTGTAGAATCCAAGAAGTCCAACAGCCTCCTTTAATTCCATGAGATTTCTCTGTCCCCTGTAATTCAGTCTGGCAGTCTCTCTGCTGGCATAGTCCCATCTCTATTCCTGGCTTCTGCTGAGATGGCTGATTAACATCATGGGTAACCTCCTTATGGAGTGATTGTCTGGCCACACCCTTGGTGTTTTCTCCAGAGCAAGCTCCCTCAGTTTTGGCAACCCTCCATCTGTTCATTTCTCCAGCCAACCATCCCTCTTTCCTTTTCTTCCTCTGTCCTTCCGTTCCTCTGAACACAGTGCATTTCAGAGTCTGTGGTAGGTCCTGAGGGACAAGACCTCTGATCCTTGACTCTGTGGTATGCAGAGTCTATCGGGGCATCTGAAGACACTTGCCCTTCAGTGAAGATTCAGAGCTGAGGAGAGTCTTGGGATCAGGATGGCCTGAGCGTGTGGTGAGGCAGCCTCTCCAGGGCAAGGGGGCTGTGGAAGCCTGGAGTGAGCCTAATACCGTGAGTTAGGGTCATTTCTGGGTTTAGAACACTGGGCTGGTTTCTGCAGGATGTAAAGACAAAAGGCTTGTGTCCTTATAGTATAGTTCCCTGTGATTGGGTTGCCAGGCCATATGTCTGAAAGCCAGGCTGGCCTTCCTTGGTCTCTGTACCTGGGGCTTACTCCTTACTTCTGTCTTGTTCCCTCTGCTGTCACGAAGCAGACCTCGGGTGCAGGAGGTGTGCGTCAGCAAAAGGAACTCGCTGTGGAGTCCTGATAAGCACTGTTGCAGTGGTCCGGGCGGCCAGGCAGTTCTGCACCTAGTGAAGCAGGCCCGATTTACCTGCCGGTTCTCTCTGATGACAGTGTCGAACCCTGCTCAGACAGCCTCAGGCTCCAAGTGCTGCGGGCCGGGTCTTGGGATGTGCGTTGACATGTTTGAGCGAGCATATGTATTTCAGAAAAGTGGTAGGTTACTTGTTCTCAGTGTTGCTTTCAGTTCTGGAGACAGCTGGATGTTGTGCTTTTGCTTTGACCAGACAACAGTCCTCGCCAGGGCTCGAGGTGTGACTTCCATTCCTGCCTCATGGCCACGTGCATCAGCAGAGAGAAGGAACCCAGGGCACGGCCACAGGGCCTCCCTGTTTGCATGGTTGATGGATGATTCCCAGGCTTCCTGGTGGTGGTTGAAAGACAGGAGGAGCCTTTGGGGAGGTCCCAGAGTCTGTCGTTTGAGGGGACTCACTCTAATCCAGCATGCACAGCCAGCCTCGAGTGGACTTGGCCCAGTGCACGGGGGCCAGGCCAAGGATTTGCTGAGACCGCATGCACGTTTCAGTGCTGGTACTTGAGAGGCTCGGTGTGGACCTTAATGGCCTTCCAGACTCTTTAGGGTCCCGAAATTTCTGCCAGAGTGGCAGGGGCATATGGTGATGTATGCTGGTTTGGTTCTACATAGTGTAGAGTTTGGAATAGTTGTTACGATGTGGAATATTTACTCTGCTGCTTCAGGTGGGGAACTTCGGCTTCTTTTTGGTTCTAAAGGAGAATTTGGGGCTCGCTACTAAGCCACCTCATGGAGCTATTGATGGGTCTGGCCTCCAGGTGCTTTGGATCAGGTATTGTTGCCCACAGTCCTGCTCTGAGGATTTTAAAAAATGATTCTTGTGACTCGATATTGAACAAAATGGCAGAGTCCCTGCTCTGGTGCCCATTATTTTGGGGTGGCTTCCTATATCTCTATGACATCCTGGGTCCAGCCCGGTAACCCCTGGACTGCCTCACCTATTCGTCTGACACACTGAGTGTCTGGCCCCTGCTAGGGGTCTGTGGTAAAGGCAACAGTGACCCTGTTCCTGCCTTATTGGAGGGGGCAGGAAATCCGTAGAAATTGTAGAAATCTTTACACTAATCGCAAGTTATCACTTCGATGGGCATGCACTAGTGCAGTTACAAAAGACCTTACATCCAGTGTCTTCGTAATGGAGCAGAAATGGTTTCAGAGTAAGCACTAGCATTGCTGTTACTCTTGCCATGCTGTACTGCTGACCCACTCTTGGTCAAGGTCCCGGTAAATGCCCCCACTCCCATGGCTGTTCCTTGGGCCCAGCGCTAGCTCAGGCCTCCTCATCCCTGGCCCTGCTCAGTCAGTGGGCTCCCTCATGCCAACACTTCAGCCTCTCCCTGCTGTCCGCTTTCCCTGCAGCCTAAGTTCGACAAAGCAGATACGCTGATGACACGCCCTGTTTCATGTTCCCAGTGGCATCCTGCCACCTGCACATCCCAGTTTACTTTCTTTATTGCCACACTTGCCCTTGCCCCACCTGGACAGGGCTAGGGCAGGTCCCCAGTCCATCTGGGGCTGGCCCATCGAGGCTCAAGCACCACCCCCTCCCCTTCCCCTGCCCTCTCCAAACAGGTGAGAAGCAGCCTTGGTGCTTCTCTTGGGCCCACCACTGCTGAAACCAGCCCTTCCCACATCGAGCTGTGCTTGTTTACCTGGGTGGCTCTTCTCCTGCCACCCATCTTTGGGAATAGGGTTCCTGAAACTGGAGTTCCCGGATTGGCAGCATTTTGTGTATGTATGAGGGTAGCATCTTGGGTGTAGTGTAGGCACATTTTTCTAGGGAGGAGATCGATGACTAGTCTCAGATTCCCAAAGGGATCCAAGACTTAAAACGAACCGCTGTCCCTGGGAGGTTACTCTGCATCGTTTTCTGGCCTGTGGTTAATGTGCTTCTTGGATGACTGGAGGGCATAGATGTTTGGCATTTCTCCCTTGTGCTTTTGTTCATGGATTCAGTTGGTGATATATGCAAAGACACATCTATAATTAGTGGAATTCTCATGCCCCAAAGAAAATGGGTTTAGTGACTGCTGAAAAGTTGTGTTTTGGGGGGGGAGGGGTTGTAGTTAATGCAAAAAAAGACAGGTTAGTTTAAATCCTTTTGCTCTTAGTCTTAGAAGCCTAGTGCAGGACTTTCTGCAACTGGGCTCCCATACAAAGGGGAGGGGAACTTGATCTTGGCAGTATTTGAAAAGTTTAAATAGAGATTACAGAGCCCAAAGGACTGTGATGTCTCTGCCCCGGTGTGCCTCTTGTCTGCATGGATGGCTGAGACCCATCCTGGGTCGCCTCCCCTGTGATGCTATTTCTAAAGAATGTTATTGTTCAGCCCCTTTGCTCTCCTTGGCCAGTGTGGTTTTCCTTGCCCATTTCAGTTGTATTTACTTCTTCCGCCCATTGTTACTATTTGTTTTTCCCCCCTAATCCTTCCTTAAAACCTCCTCTTTTAATTTTTAAATATCCCTTCCTGTTTCTTATATTCAGTAGTAAATCAAGAACCAAAATATTATATATAATATTGTATTTTATTTTCACAGGACTATGTTAAGATTCTCACGTAGCAATGTTGGCCATATTAAAAATAAAACGCTGGCCGGGCGCTGTGGCTCACGCCTGTAATCCTAGCACTCTGGGAGGCCGAGGCGGGCGGATTGCTCAAGGTCAGGAGTTTGAAACCAGCCTGAGCAAGAGGGAGACCCCGTCTCTACTATAAATAGAAAGAAATTAATTGGCCAACTAAAGATATATATAGAAAAAATTAGCCGGGCATGGTGGCGCATGCCTGTAGTCCCAGCTACTCGGGAGGCTGAGGCAGAAGGATTGCTTGAGCCCAGGAGTTTG
>CAUYRT010099031.1:0-16228 GCA_963574885.1 Lepilemur ruficaudatus | reverse complement strand
AAGTGTAATTTACATATCATGTCTTTACTCCATTTTAAGTGCACAATTAAATGGTTATTAGTAAATTTACCAAGTTGTACAGCTATTCACATAAATCAGTTTTAGAGGATTTCCCACCCCCTATTGACTTCTCTATTATCCTGCTTGGGACATGGTCACAATGTTGGGAGGTAGAGCAACCACCTTGTGGCCATGTGAGGTTGGCAGAACAAGAAGTAAGAAGCAGTCTATATTCCTGATGATGTCCTTGAGCAAATGCCTCAGGACCAGGCTGCTTATTTCAAGACTTCTCATTATAGAAGAAAATTAAAGCCCTTTGTGCTTAAGTCCCTGGAGTCTGGTTGCTATGCAGCCAAATGCAATCCAGACTGATGGGAAATAATGGAAAAAATGCACAGTTAATTAATTTCAATTGTTATTATAATTCTTTCTCCACATCCCCTGCTAGAATATAAGCTTCATGAAGGTAAAAATTATATTTTTTACTATGGTATTGCCAATACTGAGCACTGTAGACATTCAATAAGTCCTTGTCGCATGAATGAATAAATGAACAAAAAACTCTACTCATCTCTGTTTTATATATATTGTTTCATTTCTACAAAGAGATTACTCATCAGGTGCTGAGGCATAGTCTTCTTTGGCATGCTCCAAAACACACATAGTAATAGTGAAGCATACTTGAATGAAAGAATCATCGATGGTCATGAGCGTGAATCCCAGCCCAGTCAGTTTTGCCAGCTGTGTGACTTTAGGTGAGTCACTTACTCTTTCTAAGCCTATTTCCTCTTATTTAAAATGGGAAGAACACCTGCCTCAGCAAGTTGTTGTAGAGATTAAGAACAATATATATGTCTTAGAAGGGTACCCTAAAAAGCAGAGGACTTGGGCATGGGTAGTTTATTTGGGGGTGAGCTCAGGGAGCAGGAGAGAGAGAAACAGTGGATGGAAGAGAAGCTATGATAAAAATGGATTACTACCAAGGTCTTTGATGTAGACAATGGGGGCTTGATTCCACTAGGAGTTCTGAGAAAGAATTCCTCCTAGAATTGTCTGCCACAGGCACAGAAATGTTTATTCTCCATTAGTTGAGTTGAGTGTTCCTCCCAGTAGAGTTGGCTCCTCCCACATTTCCAAGCTGAGCAGGTTCCCACGACTTGATGAAGGGCAGGGGCACGAGACAGAAAAAATGGAAAGATGTATGCTGCATGCTTGAGATGAAACACTGTTTCAGCATGACTTCGGACTCACACAGACGGGTCCATTACTGCTGGAGTGGATATCAGATGTGCTCTGAGATGTGACCCAGGCCACTCAAGGCATCTGCTATAGTGTGCAAAGTGCCTGACCCTTTGTAACTATCCAAATGGCCAAAATTAGAAAGGTTAACACACCAATTGTTGATGAAAATGTGGGAAGGGAGGCGCTCTTGTGCAACGCAGGTGAGTGTGTAAACTGGCGCAGCCTCTGTGAAAAGCAATCTGGCTTGGCTCATGCCAAATGTAGTTGGCACTTGCCCTATGATCTACTGACACCCCTCCCCATTCCAGGCGTAGAGCCAAGGGCAATTGTCGCATGCCCAGTTCCATAAGGGTGTCTATATTAGTCCGTTTTGTGCTGCTATAAAGGAATGCTTGAGGCTGGGTAATATATAAAGAAAAGAGGTTTATGTGGCTCACGGTTCTGCAGGTTGTACAAGAAGCATCGTGCCAGCAGCATCTGCTTCTGGTGAGGGCTTCAGGGAGCTTCCAGTCAAGGTGGAAGGTGAAAGAGGAGCGGGCATGTCATATGGCGGGAGAAGGAGCAAAAAGAGAGGGAGGAGGAGGTGCCGGGCTCTTTTAAACAACCAGCTCTCCAGTGGACTCATAAAGTGAGAACTCACTCCTTATCTTGGGGAGGGCACAAAGTCACTCATGAGGGATCCATCTCCATGACCCAAACACCTCCCACCAGGCTCCACCTCCAACACTGGGGATCAAATTTCAAAGTGAGATTTGGGGGAGCCAAACATCTAAACCATACCAGCATCTTTATACAGATGTTCACTACTGATCTGTTGTTGGTGACAACCTGGAGGAAAGTTGGACACAACCTGGACATCCATCCTTAGGGGAATGAATAAGAAAAATAAGGCAGATGTACCTTATGAAATACTATTCAGCAGTAAGAAGCAACACACAAAATTGACATGCAACAGTGGCAATAGCTCTTCATGATATTGCATTGAGTGAAAAGAGGCAAGAAAATGAATGAGATTTATAACATGATACCAGTTATTGAAACTAAAATCCCACTCACAAAAAGACATTGCCTATTTTACATGGATACCTGTATAGAAAAAGGACACATACCAAGGACACAGAGGGGATGCCTGTATAATAGGAGAGGGGAATGAAGGTGAAGATGGGGGATGAGGGGGGCAGGAGTGGGGAAGGAAATAAAACTCCTGCAGGGCCTTACGTGTACCAGGGTTCATTATGTGCTATGAACTGAGGAGTATGATTAACCACCTCCCTGTGCCTGAGCGCCTAAATAGATTTTTGTAAAGTAAACAAAGTGTCTGGAACACAGTAGGTGTTCAATAAACTGTTGCTAAGAATGTGACTGAAGGAACAATTGAGCAATTTTCCACGAAGACACAAGCCTGCCATGGCCCTTAGGAGCAGAAGGCGGCCAAGGAATAGCTTTCTCCACCCCATGCCTCATGTCTAGGAAGGTTAATATTGGGTGAGTAGACTCTTTCAGTTTGGATGGGAATAAATCATGTATTTATTTTCACTACCCTGACTCCAATTTAGCACGTCCACGGTTGTATTAGTAGTATCTGTCAGTTTATCACCAAGAGAAATTGTAGATCTTTTTATATCACATTAGAGTTGTTGCAGGTGTCTTGAAATATGCTCAGCACTACTTGGAAATTATAGTAGTTATTAGACCTGCCTCTAGATCATATTTAATGCATTAATAAATGTGCATTTATCACACATCTGGTTTTTATCTTTTTATTACTGTGTTTCAACATCATTGGTTTCCTTTGTGATTCTCTGTATTGTATTTCATGTATTTAAAACTATTATTCCGAGAGAAGGTCCATAGGCTTTACCAGATGCCAAAGGGGCCCATGTCATGCCAAAG
Source organism: Lepilemur ruficaudatus (assembly GCA_963574885.1). Classification (NCBI taxonomy): domain Eukaryota; kingdom Metazoa; phylum Chordata; class Mammalia; order Primates; family Lepilemuridae; genus Lepilemur; species Lepilemur ruficaudatus. The sequence continues at coordinate 13,093 of CAUYRT010099031.1, read as the reverse complement.
GTTAAGACCTCCTAAGTAGATTTGATCAGTACCTCTTAAGTCAGAAGAATTCGTGAGAAAATGCACAATTAGGACTTTCCATTGCATCATCATCACTGGCCAAGAATGGGTTAAATGGTGGCCCTAGCACTGTGGTGTCATCCAGTTAGTGCCAGTGCCAGGGTGGTTGGTGCCTTTCAGTCCTGTGGGGACAGGGAGAGGAGCAAGAGAAGCACAGGAAAGGAGGGAGGAAGGAGAGAAAAGGAGAAAAGAAAGAAACGGGAAGATAATTTTCCCAGCTTTTTCACATCACTGAATTGAACTTTACTTTTAATAAAAGTATTATTAAATAGAAATGACGTGCTCATTGTTTTGCATCTAGGTGATATTCAGAGACATGATCCCAGTAATTATTTGAGCTGGGCCAGGCTGGCACATTCTCTTTTTCTGAGTACAGTTGAACCAGCATCTCCTCTTCCAGGGATAGCCTTTCCCTAGGCTATGCAGAAGTGTAGACACTCTACTATTTTTTCCCTTTATCTCCCTGGAACCAATGGGCATCCTTAATCAGGCCCAGAGTTTACACACTGGGGATGGGGTACCTGACTCTTGTATGGAGAAATATTCCACCCCATGATTGTAATGGCCGCATCAGAAGGCATCTCAGAGATGGGGGCTCTCGTCTTTATGCATGTCACAGCTATTCAGACGAGTGCTTAGTTTGGGTTCTCCCTGAGGCACACAAAGACACAGGATTCAAGTGCAGCTAGTTTATTTGGGAAATGCAAGAAATACTGGTAAGGATATGGAGCAGTGAGACAGACAAGAGAGGGCAGCCAATGACAGGTGCATGATCAGTCCAGCTACCACAGTGGGCAACTGGGGAAGAGTGTGGAGCATGCGTCCAGAATTATCCCACAGAAAGGGTGAGGGAGCCGGGGTATTTATACACCAATGCCCATAGTCACTGGTTGTGGCTGCTTCCAGGGGATGTTACTTCCTCAGTGTTTCCAGCTTGTACAGGCAAAGTGGCCTTTCACTGTTTTAAAAAACCTTCGGGCACAGAGCTGCAGACGTTGGCTGTTGGGGGGGGGTGAAGGGAACCAGCTGAATGGAAGAGGAGATGGTGGGGTGATAATAGTATCTGCTACAGACTCAATGCTGGCTAGCCGTCCGCTGCCCCTCAAGGCAGCGATGTCTTCTCTCTCTACCTCAGTTTCCCCATCTCTGCAAGAGGCCAGGGCTCTTCAAATGGTGCAAACCAAAGGCCTGAGAGCCAAATGAGGTTCTTGGATGTGTTTTCTTTGGTCTGTGTGGGTTTTTAAAAATTGTCATAATTGAACCAACTTCTCAAAATCATGAGGTTTTGCATGAAAACACGAGTTTTTATGTTGTGTAGAAAAATATTTGGCAACACTAGATGATCCCTAATACCATATGGCTCTGAGAACCTCGACTCTCCTCCTTTCTGCCAAAGTAAAATGGTTTAAGGGAAACCTTTCACAGCTTGTAGGCAAATTTTCTCCCTTTCCTCCCTTTTGAAAGGTTCTTCGTGGTGGGAGGGGTTGGGTTTTGTTTGGTTTGGGGTTTTTGCCGTTGTTATTTTTGTAGAGGATGATGCAACTTTCTGCCCTGTTACAGACTCGGGGAGTGGGGGATTTGGTTTTTAAAAATCCAGGTAGCCTCAGCCTGCCCTGCCAGGGTTTTGGAGCCAGGATGTTTTAGCATCAGCTGGCAGGCTGGCTGCTTGCGAGGAAGGCCCAGCCATCTGTTCCTGGAGACAGTGAGGAGCCATCTTCCTTCTGCCGCACCTGCCCCAAAACTCAGGCCCAGAGACATTTTATAACCCAAGAACAGCTCTTCTCTGTGCCAAATATAGGACCCCAAATTCCTCCGCTCTCTCTCACGTTCTCCATCAGCTCCATGCTGGCTACCTCCAGCTCCAAGATTCTCTCCAGCTGTTGGGTTCCAGCCAACCCCCAGAGGCCACCGACTGAGCCTATCAACAGAAGTGAGAGTCGAGGGCTCTCAGCCTGTTCCTGAACTGTCCTGGCAGTCGGCAGCTGATGACACGGACTGGCCCCTGATTGCCAATCTAGATGGCGCTTTGAAACATCCCATCCCTGGTGATCCCCTCAAAGGCAGCTGTGATTAGTCTAGTCTCCCAGGCCTTCGAGAAAAACCTCAGTGACTTTGAATAATAGTGGGAAAGCCCATCTAAAAGGGTAGAAAGTCTGAATCCGAGGGTCTTTTTGAAAGAAATGAAGTTTTATTCATTTCACGTGCATGAAATAAGGGCTAACAGTATGGTCAAGAAGCAACTGAGACTTAATGAGTGGACAAGAATCATCGATTGAGTCTCCCCTTTCTTTTTAGAACAGAAATGGGTACTATAAAAATGATTTTCAAGTCCTTAGAAGCAATTTGAATTCTTGACTGAGCTGGGAGTTGCCTTTCCAAACACGATTGAGAACGTGGTTCTGGCATCAATCAGACTGCTGGGGTTTTGAATCCAGCCTCTCCCACTCGCTAGCTGTGTGACCTTGGGCAGGCCTTGACCTCTCTGTGCCTCAAAATAATTGCCCGCAAAATAGAGTAATAAGACCTTCCTCACAGGGTTGCTTTGAAGATTAAATGAGACATCCACGTAGAGCACTCCAGACAGTACCTTGTTCAGAGTCGGAACTGAGTAAATGTTATATATTATTGTGTTATTATGAATAAGTTTTTTTTTCAAGGATAATGCCAAGATTAACATCAGTTCTGGTTCTCCGTGACAAAAAAAATAAATCCAAATTTCTGAATAGTGGGGTCTGAATTGATGAGCTCCTCCGAGCATCTTGCTTTTCTGCGGGCCCTTGTCACAGTAAATCTGATAAGAAATGCAGGGGGTGTGCTCTCGGCAGACAAAAGCCCGCGGTGGGGCTGCTCGGCATTGGCTGCTGGCCCGGGGTTGAGAGGAGGGCAAGCTCGCCCTGTGGAGCCGGCCCCCCGCGCAGTGCCCACAGCCCGAAGAATTTGTGTATTCAGCTGGCTTCGCAGAGCCTCCCTGCTCATTCGCAGGTGGAGGTGAAACATCAGAATCCAATTTTTTGTCACCTTGTGAAATTATGAGACTCCATTCCAGTTGCGTGTGTATCATCAGAGCACAACGGACACGTGGGGTAATTGCTGTTGCTGGGTTACTCCTTGTAAGTTCAAACAGTTTCACATGCTGAATGACAATATATTTGCTGTGACCTGGGTAAATTAAAGCAATGCTTCCTGCCTAGGTAGACTTTGACGTGATTCAGTCCATCTGCTTCTGATGGAAGTAATACCTCAGTAAAGCGGGACATAAAAACTCACAGTGCTACCTTGACATTTAGTTTCCCGTGCTCTCTTCCTTCCCTCCCTCTTCCTTCTTTTCTTTCTCCCTCCTGTCTTTCCTCTCTTCCTCTCCTTTTCTCCCTCCTTCTCTCTCTCCCTCTTTTCCTCCTCTTCTTCATTTTTTCCCTCCCCTCCTACCTCCCTTCCTTTTTTCTATCCTTCCTTCCCTCCTTTCCTCCTCTGCCTTCCTTCCCTCCCTTCTTCCTTCCTTTCTTCCACCTTTTCTCCTTCCCTCCCTTCTTCCTTATCTCCCTGCCTCCCTCTTTTCTTTCTCTTCTTCCTTCCTTTCCTCCCCTCTTCCTTTTTCCTTCTTTCTCTCCTTCCTTCCCTTCCTCCCTCCCTTTTCTTTCCTTCCTTCTCTCCATCTCTTCCTCCTCCTCCTTCCTTCCCTCCTCCCTTTCCCCTCCTGCCCTCCTTCCTTCTTCTCTCCCTCCCTCCCTTTCTTCTTTCCTATTTTTCTTTCTTTCTTCTTCCTGTCATTTTTTTTTCCGAAGAGGAGAAACACCAGCTCTGAGCTGCTCTGTGTTCTTGGCGCCAGACGCCGTTCTCCGTGTGTACACAAGTCTGAGTCCTGTGTCCAAACATAAGACAGAAACGTGATCAGGGCTGGGTAGAGGACGGGATTTGACAGGTCTTCTGCATCCCAAGTCTCCGAGATGCAAAGGTAAAGTCAGGCTCTTTCCTTAAAGGTTAAATTTCACATTTTAATTGCCTCATGTGGAGGCTGCTCTGAGCTGGGGCTCCCCGCGTCGGCTTGGCAGCCCTCCCGGCTCACTGATGGGTCTCCTGCGGAATACCTCCCTCCTCCCTCCAGCACCATGAGAACTGGGCAACAACACAGCAAATGCCAATGAGTGGAACAAGAAATGAGTCTGCAGTGCTAGAGGGATCTCGTTCTAGCCCCTCGTGCTTCTGCCAAGCAGAGTACATGCTTGTGCCAGTTACTGTCACTGTGTAACAAACCACCCTAGGACTTAGTGGCTTAAAACAATTATTACTGTCTCTTGGGTTCTGTGAATTGATTAGATTCATCTGGACAGTTTTTACGTGGGGTCTGTCAAGCCATTATAGCCATATAGTGGCCTGGGCTAGAGTCCTCTGGCGGCTCAACTGGGATCAATGTCCAAGATGGTGCATACACAGGGCTGGCAGTTGTGGCTGGCTGTTGGCTGGGAGTTCAGCTGGGGCTGTCCACCTGAGTGACTACACATGGCCTCTCCATAGGGATTGGGCTTCTCTCAGCATGGCAACTGGGTTCTGAGACTGTCCTGAGAAGGATGATGAGAGGCTGAACATTCCAAGAATATACATTCAAGGAGTAGCATTTCAAGGGAACCAGTCAAAAGCTACATGGCCTTTTATGACCCAGCCTACAAGTCACATAGTGTCATTTTCTCCATAATTGACTGGCCAAAGCAGTCACAAGCCCGCCCAGATTCAAGAGGACAGGACATAGATGACACCTCTCAACGGGAAGAGTACCAAAGAATTTGGGGGACATATTTAAAGCCTGCTACAGTGTTAAAAAAAAAACACTTCACTCATTTTGTTTAACTTAAAAGTCCTGATTATGCTAAAGTCTAAAATGCCAGCCTGTTTCTACTACTATGTCAGCATCTGGAGGACAAAGTGGAGGATAGGAGGGTAGGAATGAATGTCACATTTTATTTCTTATCTTTCAGTTGACTTTTTAGGGCTCAGTTGACAAACCAGAAGTCTCCAATATAAATGTAGCCTGAAAAAACTACTGGATCAGAAAAAACTGATCCAATATTTTAAAAGTTGGAGATTTCACCTAAAACTGAAATTTCAGCATCTCTTAAAAATTCAGATCTGGCAATATAAGCTCTGCACTCCCTCAAGGCAACAACAGCCTGGTGCTTAATGATGACTGTCCCCTTTAGATAGGACTGTTGTGTATCAATTAGCCACAGTCACTACCCAGCCCTATTGCCCACAACATTGAGATTGGACATCAGTAGCCCTTTATCCACATGGCCACAATGTTTTTTTTTTTTTTCGTGCTTTTGTTTTTGTTTTAGTCACAAACACATTTATCTTGGTACCATGTCTTTGTCAAAAGTGGGAGAATACAACACTAGACCTTGAGGGCCACATATTCAACACAAATGGGAAAAAGCATTTTCTATGGGCATAAAAAAATTTCCCACGCTCTTTTTAATACGCACCAAAGAGGATCTGTGTTGATTGGTATCACACTCCTTCCTCTCCCCCTCCTTCCTCTCTCCCTCTCTCTTTTTTTTTCCCTCTTTCTTTTGAGAGTTATCAGGAGATCTGATCAATTCTTGTTAATAACATTGAATCGATTTCATTTTTAGTCTTATGCTGTTACTTGAGTTAAAACAGTTTTTCTCTCTCCTGCTGTTTGTCTTTTCCATGACAGCCAACAAAATAAAGAAATATTGGGGACCTCAAAACACTATCTTTGGTGAAATAGACACATCAAAAGGCCTCCTGGGCAGGCCTAAAGTGTTCTCCCAAATGGTGTGGGTGGTCTTGTGTCCCCAGGGAGAGGCCCCTTGCCAGCCCGGCCTGGGCCTTTCTGCCTGTGTTTATATTCCAGGCCAGAAGAGGCAGCTACTCCAGAACAACCACTCCAACTGGTTGCTCAGAATGCAGTAAACTATGAGACAGTGGACAAGCAGTTTCTTTTGACTGACAACTCTATCATGTTCACGTTTGGTGTTCAGCACTTAACTTCAGAGTCCAGCCCCTTGGCCTAAGAGAAACCTGTCACCTGTTCATAATTATCTTGGGATTTTTCTGTTCCATCCATCCACCATTTCCAGCCTTCTTTTGATAGATTCCAGGAGAAGCCAGTCTCTCTCTCTCTCTCTCTCTCTCTCTCTCTCTCTCTCTCTCTCTCTCTGTCCCTCTGTCCCTCTCCTCTCCCTCTCCTCTCCCTCTCTCCCTCCCATTCTCTCCCCTGCTTCCCTGGAAGCTTAGGTTTAACCTTGTTTTCCCTTGTTTAGTTCTGCCTGACCATTGCTTGGCCTTGGTTCATTTACTATAGATGACCATTTACAAATACCTGTATTTTTTAGCATAGACAACAGTGTTCAGAGCATCCCTCCTGGATTTATTTGGGGAGGAGGGGCTCCTTTGAGAGGGAAGTCCTAAGTAGTCTCGAGAACAAGAGAGGGGATGAGCTAGAACAGGGTGTAATAACCACGCTCAGTAAGGATGCTCGAGGGTCCAGGTCTTTGGGACAGCCACCCGCCCTGCTTATGACGGAGCCCTGTGAGAGGCTTGGGATGAAAGGGCACCCATCCTCCTGAGGCCTGGGGCCGTGCACCTGCACCCCTTGGGTACTACGAGGTAGAGGAGCTAAGGGGCCACAAGGGGTGAGGGGGCTGCTTCACTTGTCTCCATGTCAAGAAAAAAAATGTTTTGGCAGAAAATTTCCCTTCGAGAGTGTTCTGATTTGGGAAGGAAACATTTTTCTGAATCATTTTCTCAGGGGAAACCACTCAGCTATCTCAGGAAGAAAAATATTCCGCCTCTGAGCTCAGTATGCCACTTCGACTCATAGAGGAAGTGTGCTTATGAGGTCGTGAAACTGATTTCTGGACTCCTGTGAAAAGCAGCTTGCATGTGTGCGTGCGTGCTTGTGCGTGAATGTGCATTTCTGGATGTGTGTGTCTGTCTGTCTGCGGATGTGTGCCCATGCGTATGCATGTGTATGGGCATGTGGGTCCTGTATTTGCATGTGTGTGTGTGCATGCCTGTCTGCAGGCATTCATGTATGCATGTGTTCATGCCCGAGTGTATGCACATGTGTATATATGTTCATGATGGCAAATGCAAGCACATGTATGTCAGCACTTGTGTGCATGTGTGTGTGCATGCATGTGTTTGTGTGTGCGCTCATGCATCATAAAAGATCACAGAGGAGACTGAAGGGAAAGTGGAAAGGCAAAGGCTGTTCTCCCAGGATCCTGCCAGAGGGGGCTCCCAGGCATGCTGCGAATTCCACACAGTGCCTTCCCTACCACGCCTCTCCCACAGCTGAATGCCCGCTGGCGTCATCACCACGGAAATCACAGCTGAAGTCATTCCATGTGTCCACACGCCCTTCACTGGCTGAAACTAAGTCATCAGGGTGGTGACTAAGACCATCCCCCAACCTTACAGTCTCCCTGCCACACAGTGTCCCCTTGGCCAGGTGTGTGCCAATGGTGCTCCCTCCCAGCCCTGCTCGGAGCCTCCCAGACTGTGACTGTGTGCTGACACCATAAGTCTGGGCATTTCCTATTTTATGACATAAAGAATCCTAAACTTGTGGAGTTGACCAAGAAGGAACTGGTTTGAATTTAAAGATTTGGGGCAAGTACCCTAAATTCTCTGAGCTTCAGTGTTCTCCTTGTGAAATAAGGACAACAGTATCCCCTTCCTCCAAGGACTACGTGTATGTGTAGCTGGTCAGTAGATGTGTGTTGATGGGGTAGTAACAGCTGTAGCCAGCAGCTCCTCTTCCCTATCCCTGGACATCCTACTCAGCTCCCATGCCTTCCGGGAACCCGTGAGGATTCAATTACCCCACCCGATTCCTTCAGGTCCAGCCTAAAGTTTGGGTACCTGCTCTAGCAACGGGAAGGAAAAATCTGTCCTTTCGCTCCTCCTCCATCTCTCATTCCTCAGCCCCTCTCCTCGGCTGTTGCTGGGTCTTCCTTCCTTCCTTCGCTGATAAATTGGCGTCTGGAGGAGGAGTGAGAGAGAAGAGTATAGTCGTACCTTCCTGGCCCCTGTAATCCCATCATTGGCTCTCTCCAGGGAGGCTCCCGAATGAGGCCCTCTCCTGGGGCATTTTTATGAGTGCTGGGGAGGCCTCGTGTAGGATACTCGTGAGAGCAAATGAGTTACTATAGGGCTGTACAGTAACATGGCTCCCCCGCAACCCCACCCTGGTTCACCCAACAGCTTCTTGCTGCTGGGACCCCTCACCTGGGCTGGCAGCTCTCTTGGGTAGGGTCTCTTCTACATGACTCGCTTGGTCCCTGGAAGCTCACTCCCCCTTGCCACCCCAAGTCCTGGGAGTGCAGTCCTTCTGCCCTTTCCTGCCCTCTCTCCCTCACCTGCCATCACTTGGGACTCCAGCCACTCTTCCTCCTTCCAGATTCCCCAGCCAAGAGGCGGGTGTGGGTCTGTGCTTGTGCATGCCCCCAGCCTTGTGAGGACAGATCAGGCTCTCCCCAGCATTCCAGGGCACTGAGCTGAGTATGTCCACAAGTCTCTGCAGCTCAGGCTCATGCATCTGAAGAGCATTAGCAGGTGACCATTATGGTAGGTTCTATTTCCCAGATAAGAGCGCCTTCCCTGAAGACCCCTGATTGGCTGGTGACAGGGGTGTGGTGGGAAGTGGAACCTGGGAGGGGCAGGAAGTACACCACAACATTCCCTCCAGACAACCCCTCATTCTCACACATACCTGTATAACTCCCTCACATTTCTAGATAGCCTTCTTACATAGGCTGACAGGGTGGGTAGGACAAATTTCATCTGCATGCCACTCTAGAGAGCCAAAATTTTGAAAAAAAGTGGAGTATAGTGGTTGAGAGTGCAGGCTGGGGGACAGACTGTGTATTCAGATCTGGGCTCTCCCACTTCTCGGCTGTGTGCCCTTGGGCAAGTTACTACACCTCTCTGTGCCCCAGTTTCCACAATTGTGAATGAAGACATAACAGGACCTTCCCCGCAGAATTGCCGAGAGGGTTAAGGGAGTTGCTATAGGACTGGGGCTTCATAGTGCCTGGTATGCATTAGGTGCTCAATTATGACAGCTATTGTGTGATTCTTCCCAGCTGAAAGTATAAATCTCACAGCCCAGCTTAAGTGGACATTTTAAACTCCCAGCCAAGGAAATCTGACCCTGTCATTCTTCTTTGAATATTTCAGTTACTCCCCTTACACTGGACCTAAAGTCAAACTGCCCTCTGGTCCACTGAACTTCCAGCAGTTCCTCCTAGCCTGCTACGTCTACTCTTTTGTTCTTTTTTTCAGCTTTAATGAGGTATAATCGACAAATAAAAATTGTACATATTTAAGGTACAATGTGATATTTTGATACATGTATACATTGTGAAATGATTACTGCAATCGAGCTAATTAACATATCCATCATCTTACATAGTTACCATTTTTGGTGAGAATAATTAAGTTCTACTCTCTTAGCAAATTTCGAGTATACAATACAACATTGCTAACTACAGTCGCCATGCTATACATTAGATCTCCAGAACTTACTCATCTCACATAACTGAAACTGTAGCTTTGACCAACATCTCTCCATTTCTCTCCCCCAACCCCCTCCAGCCCCTGGCAACCACCATTCTACTCTCTGCTTCTGTGAGTTCCATTTTGTTGGATTCCACATATAAGTGAGATCATGCAGTGTTTGTCTTTTTGTGTATGTCTTATTTCACTTAGCATAATGTCCTCCAGGTTCCTCCATGTTGTCACAAATGACAAGGTTTCTTTCTTTTTGGAGGCTGAGTAATAGTCTGTTGTGTATGTATATCACATTTTCTTTATCCATTCATCTGCCGATGGACACTTAGGTGCACTCCATATCTTGGCTATTATGAGTAGTGCTGCAATAAACATGGGAGTGCAGGTATCTCTTTGATATACTGATTTCATGTCCTTTGGATATATATCCAGTAGTGGGATTGCTAGTGGTTCTATTTTTAGTTTTTGGAGGAACCTCCGCACTGTTTTCCATCATGGCTGCACTAATTTACATTCCCACCAACAGTGTAAAATGATTCTCTTTTCTCCACATCCTCACCAACAGTTGTTATCTTTGGGTATTTTGATAATAGCCGTCAGATATACGGTTTGCAAATATTTTCTCCCAATCCTTGGATTGACTCTTCACTCTAATTGTTTCCTTTGCTGTGCAGAGATTTTTAGTTTGATTTCACCTCACTTGGCTATTTTTGCTTTTGTTACCTGTGCTTCTTGGGTCATAGTCAAAAAATCACTGCCTAGACTAATGTCATGGAGATTTTACCCTACATTTTCTTCTAGTAGTTGTATGGTTTCAGGTCTTATGTTTAAATCTTTAATCCATTTTGAGTTGATTTTTGTGTGTGGTGTGAGCTAAGGGTTTAATTTCATTCTTCTGCATGTGGATGTTAGTTTTTACAGCATAATTTATTGAAGAGACTCCCCTTTCCCCATTGTGTGTTCTTTTGTTGTGCTCATTCTTGCCATCATGCCTTTGCTCATACTATCTACCCTGCTGGAAAACCTTCCCCCACCTTCTCCACTAAGGTAAACTTCATATAGTGTTGCAGCCATTGGGGGAGGGTGCATTGCCAAGACTTCCTTTCGATGGAGAATGTTCTAAGAGGAGAACTGTTAGCTGACAACCACCAGACGCCGCTCCTTTGGAACCGCTGCAGCATTTCGACAGAGGCCACCCTCTCCCCAGGCTGTTCCCACCTGATAACAGAGCACTGCCAGGGGACTAGAGCTGGGCCATTTCTGCCTGACAGGGGACCTCTGTGATGGGTAGTCTGTGCTCTGGGCTCCCCATCGGCCTGGCTGAGACTTCCTTAGAGCTGAGGCTGTTCCTACCCACCCTTCCCTCCTTCCCTTCTCTCTTCCCAGAGGTCGAACCTGCCTCCTGGTCTGAAGCCTCCCCCTACCTCCTCCTGCCTCCCCCGTTAATTCTTCACAAGTGTCTAATTGCATCTTGGTGTCTGCTTCCCGGAGGACCTCAGCTGACATACTTAGCTATCAAGTCTCAGCTCAAGCTTCCCTTCATGCAGGTTATTTCCTAACCACCTTTTCCCAGGTCTTTTCAGATGGGTGAGGGACCTCTCGTGCTCCATGCTCCCTCTCTGAGCTGCCAGACCACCTTGTAACCACCTCAACCAGAGCACTTTTATTCTGCTATACTCACTAATTTCCTGTATGCCTCTCCCAATAACTGAGTTCCCCGGAGGTAAGAAATTGTCCTGTTAATCTCTGAATCTATCATAGCACATAATACAATACCAGGTGTTTAGTAGGTACTTAAGGTTTGTTGAATGAGTGAATGAATGATTAAATGAATGAATAGGGTAGGAAGCCAAGCTACAGAATCTATGAATGTAGAGCTAAGAGAATGTAAGCATAAGAGAAATTCTTCAGAACAAAGAGAGGAAAAGGAAAATAAAAAAGATTTACAGAGGAATTTCCACAGCGTTCTTGGGTTTCCAAAGCCTGAATTCTATGGCCTGACCATAATTCTAAAGTTTCATGAATCAAAATATGTGGAACTCCATCTACTGAAAAATCTTTTTCTTCTATTAATGAAAATATATCTCTTATTTTGGAATGAAAGTTGCTAAGAAAATAGAATGCTCTTTAGAGCAAGTTGATCTCCAATTCTCTTGGAATTCAGAGGTCCACCTTTCTTAATCGGAGATTGCTTGATTTCAGAAAACTGAAGCCCCCAGAGCTAGCTTAAGTAAAGGGGCTCTAGGTAAGGAAGCTAGGGTAGCTGAAAGGCCCCAAGGGCACGCAGCATGGGCAGGTCTCAGGAGAAATGGCAGCCAAGAGCTGGGAGGTTAAGAGCGGGGGTCAAGGCCTCCTAACCTACCTGGCCACAGGCTCTCCTGTGCACACTTCTGCCTGGTACATCCTCCTTTCGCATAGCAGAAGGAGGAAGCACATCCTCCTTCTGACTAGCAGCTCGTCACTGCCTGAAGCAAGCGTCCATCTGAAGAAGCCAACTAAAGTCCCTGTGTCCTGATACCAAAGTGTCAAGAAGGGACCTAGCTTGGCCAAGTATCCATACCTCCTGGCCCTCAGCAGGGCTTGCTGAGCAAACTGGGAGAAGAGAAGTGGGCTGCCTCGAATGCATCCACACCCCATCCATGCCCCATCCCCACTGTCACTGAAAGCTCAGCAACTGTCCCCAGGGCCACGTCAGAAGAACAACATACCAACAAATGAGGAAGATGGAGGTTCCCGTCTTAAAATGCCATCATCCTATCTAGAAGCAGAAATCGAGTTTTTAAAGGGAGGTATTTAGCTTCAGGCAATTGCTGTTTAATTACAGGTGTTCCTGATCCATCCCATCTCCTGGAAAGACAGTCTTGTGACCTCTGCCTGGACAGTTCTGTGGATCCATCTCCTGTGGTACTGATAAGGGAAACCCCCATCTATTACTTGGTGCATCAGGCACCGGGAGACCCCCACCCCTCATGGAAGACCCATATCAGCATAATACTAACCTGTTTCCTGGCCCATCAACTAGTCTATTGCCTGGCATCAGCGTAACACTAACTCTATTGCCTGGTACATCAACTACCCTATCACTTGGTGCATCAGCATAACACTGAGCCTATTGCCTGACACATCAACTACCCTACACCTGGTAGCCCACCCCTCCGACCACCCCAACTTAATAAAAGTGGGAAAAATCACAGTAGTAGACGGTGCTCAGAATTTGGTGGCGAGGCCCCTCTGAGCCCGCCGGCGAATAAACTTTAATTCTCAGACTCTCTGTGTGCCGCTCGGTTTCTGCTCGGGACCACTCACTGTAACACTTGTTGTAACAGTGTCTATAGTGTATATATTCTGTACATATTGTGTATATATTGTATATTGTGTAATATACAAATATGTATATCGTCTATATTTTTAAGTTCTGTTGGGGCAATCCCCATTATTTGTTTGGTAGCTCATTGGAGACTGCATACTTTCCCTTTTTGTTTGGATCACCTGTTGA